>PVIJ01009650.1:37713-59168 GCA_004024925.1 Scalopus aquaticus
GAAAGAAAGAAAGAAAGAAAGAAAGAAAGAAAGAAAGAAAGAAAGAAAGAAAGAAAGAAAGAAAGAAAGAAAGAAAGAAAGAAAGAAAGAAAGAAAGAAAGGATCTAAGCAACACACCCCTCAAATGGGAGTGGGGACTGGGGTTCTGTGTGCCCGTTGTCCCTGGACCATGTGGCTGTGGAGTCTCTTGTTTCTTTTCTGTGAAATACCAAAAGACTATCAGACTGTGTCCTTTTACTTTCATTGGACATGAACATGTTATTTAAGATTGTCCAGTCTCTGCCTTTTTCTCTTTGCTGTACCGTTCAGTCATTCAAACAAACTACAAAAAAAAAAAAAAAATCCTTGAGCCTGCCCAAATGTCAGGCACTGTTCTGAGCTCTAGGTAGGGAACTTAAGTGAAAAAAAGAAAAACAGACCAAAAACCCCACCTTCACAGATCTTACATTCAGATTGGAGGGTAGGAGATGGAAACAACATATTAAGGTATCAGTTGTGCTGTGCTCATGAAACTGCTACAGGCCAGCCCGGATATAAATGGGGTGCCTGTCTGGGTTCTCACCCATGCACTTAAAAGGGACTTACAAGACTCAACTGCAGACACACACAATAAAATTAATAAAAGGGTTTATTTACAAAAAGGGAAGGGAAAAAGATGAATAAATGGGTGAATGTGTCCTACCAGTTCCGCTGAGCTGAAATCTTAATGGCACACTCAAAAAAAACTTGGCAATCCACAACCACGAGCAATAGCCCCTCTCCAGGCTCACAGATCTGGTTTTTAAATCCCAAAAACATTTCTTAACTCCTCCCTCAGTCCTCAGCACCCTTCCTTCGGTGATGATGGCATTCTGGGATTCGTAGTCCTAGGTGTCTTGGATCTCTCTGGCTTGAGGTGGGGGTGGGGTCCTGGGACACTCCCCTTTCCTGAGGACCACCCTCTTACAAAATCAAGTGAAGGTCTTTAATAAACAGCTTAAGAACCTGGCCTCTTCAACACACTAAAATGATCTCCACTTGTAAAATACCATCCCAAAGAGAAGTGTCATGTTTTCACCATGTACAAGTCAATGACACAAACGAGGAATGTTTATTTGGTTTGACCGCTGGGACAGCCAACTGAGGCTTATTCGCCAGTCCATGCTGTCACTCTGGGGCTCCCAGGGCACCACTGTGGTCTCAACACAAACGCACCAAAATGAAACAGGGCACCAAGTCCGTGCAGAGGACGTGGACTCCGCCGCAGCGCTGCCCAGACCACCATCTCTGCCACAGCCCTTCCATGGCGGTCCTTGGGGAACAAGCAGGCTGAGATGTCTTGGTGGTGACGGTTCAGTTCTACCCCTGCAGGCTGGAGTGGCCCTGTGGAGTCTCAGTTCCCTGTATGTAAACCTGGAATGACAAGAATGCCTCTCCTGTCTCCCTCAGAGGATTCTTACAAGAACCAAATGAGATAAAGTACAAAAAAGTTTTGAAAATTAACCTGCTAAAAGCTGGTGTAGGCCCCAGGAAAAAAAATCCAGAAGCCCCAAGAGAGGTCAGATTTGTATCGATTTCCAACTTAACCCCACAGGCCTACAACCACTGGTTCTACCCAAACTGTCTCGCCTTTGGTCAACCAAGTGCACTAGTGATCCATGAGCGTGATGTAGCCATGTTGCTATAATTGCTACCGTTACGTTATCATTCTTACTGCTGACATCACTATAACTTTAGTGTGTAAGAAGAACGTTAGGTCTAGACTTCTCAGATGCCCACATAGCTAAATCCTCTTAACAAAAGGGAGACTCTTATCTCTATTCACGTTCATCTCAACTTCCTGAACATAATTCATGACCAACCCCAAAGATTTTTCATTTTTCCTGCTAAAACATTTCCTAGAGTGAAAATAGATACTTTTGTTATTATCTTTTGCTTTAATCTATTTCAAAAAGCTCATTTTCTATTGCATTCTCCATGAAGTTGGGGGAAGGAAAGAGCAAAACAAAACAAAACCCCATGATGCTGCAGACTAAATTCTGCAGGATTATGGAGCTGAAAATGAATGAATATTCATGTTTGCCCCACGTTTGCGGGCAGGAAGCCCTCTTTCCTTACGGCTCTCAACCTGTACTCTGCACACACACCCTCATCCCTATCAGTGGACATAGACTCAGCACTGTCCTGTGAGAGCCCTGAACGAGAAGCATCACCACTGACCAAGCCCACAGTACCTGAATCTCACTGGGCTAGAGCATGAGCTTCCCCTGGGGTGGCCTACTGACCTCCGCGGAGGGAAGAGCTCTCTGCTCCGCATACACCCACATGAACGCAAACTTGTAGTCCTCTCTGCTCTCCCAGCTCTCTTCAGTCCAAGAGTATCTGATCACAAAGCAGCTATTCTCAATCAAAAGCTGCTGGACAAGCATCTCATAAGTGCCAGGGGCATAGCCTGAGTTGTACAGAGTCTAATAACAAGGTAGTTCCCGGGAGGAAGAAAACATCAGCCTCCCCCCTCCACACCCCCCAGTCACTGGGCACCCCACTCCCAGGGGAAAGCTAGAGTCAGACTGCCCCAAGAAAATAAGTCCCCTAGGATGACAACATTTTCAATTTACTCTGATTCTTTTCTTTAATATGTGTGTTGTGTGCTTTTCCCTTTGTCAAAAGAGCCCAAGTCTTTCATTTTGCCTTTTATTTGTCTTGCTGCCCGTACAGTGAAAATGTATTGGCTTTTCAGTTAGTGATTACACATCATCACATACCCAATTTATAACACCATGCCCCAAAGAACAGATGTAATAAAGCAAGGGCAGGAAGTAGCAACCTTATAAAACAGAGCTGCCGACTCAAAGGTCTTTGCAGTGTGCAGGAAAGAAAACAGTGCCTGCACGAGGCCTGGGCACTGGTATTTTGCAAATGATTGCTGATGTTATGGACATGGCTCCAGCGGGCTGTCAGAACCAGTTTCCGAGCCCAAGGACACATGATCTTTGGACACAGTGCCCCTTGGGGAAGGACAACGTCCATTGAATCACCAAATCCAACCCAAAACAGGTCCAGGACTAGCCTCCTAAAGTTCAGGAATTCTGGGCTGGGAGGTCAGTTCACCTCCCCACAGTGTGCAGTTCTATGCAATTGTTCCAGAAGTTCTCTGGGTCTCAGATATTGAATCAAGCCTTTGATGGTATCTGCTAGTGAGGCCTCCCAGGGTCCTTCTCAGAGCCCCCCAGATTGCAGAAAGGATATCTAAGATTCCAGTACAAATTTCCTGGGTTCCATGACCAAAATAAACTGCAATTATATCAAGAGTTTCTAATTTTTCTCTCTTTTCTGTAAAGACAATAAAATGTATAGCTATATGTAATTTATTTGTATGTGGCATAAGTCAGAAGAGTCTCATCACAGGAAAGGCCCTTGTTTTAACTCAGGGCTAATAGTCTCACCTTGGGGCCATTCCTTCCTTCTCTAGCAGCCTTTTCCTTCACTCAGAGTGGCCTTGGGCCTAACCTCTAGGGTGAGGTGTGGAATCCTGTCTTCCTCTTGGCCCAGACCTGTTTAGCTGATGTATTTTGCCTTCAGGCCCAGAAGTCCAGATCCTTATAGGAAACAAAACAAATCTCCCTGGACACTAGGTCAGAGGAGACCGCTGACCAAAACACCAACACTCTGTGCTATTCCTTCCTTTTTGTCTCCAGAGTGACTGCTCGCATTTTTCTCTCCTACAAAGCGCAGCCCTTCCCGGGGTCCCTGCTGCTCTCAGCTTTGGGTTCCCTGTGTGGGAAGGGGTCTTCCTTTCTCTCTCCTAGCCATTCCTCATCCCTTCTCATTCCCTCTGGGTTCTTCTCTACCCCAGACCCCTCTACCTATAGGCACACACAGTCACACATTACACATACACACACCCTCACACACACACACACAAATATCCTCAGGCACTCGCACACTCACATTCCCACATCCATACTCTTGCATGCTCACAACTCACGCATATACACACAGACACACGCACACTCACAATGATCACACACACACAAAGAATCCTTTTCTAAGGACTCCTCCCTTGCTGATCTCAGAATTTAAGCTCCACACTCTCTTCCACTTTATTATAGTCTAATTATTTTATGTGTGTTAATCACACATATTCCCCCAACTCTGCCAAGCCCCTAGAGGGCAAACCAAAAGCATATGTTTCCTCCATGCCTCACTCCACGTATTTAGCAAAGAACAAAACTGAAGGCAGAGCTCAGCAACATTTTAGAATCACTGAGCTGAGTGAGGTCTTGGGGATCACCACGCCTCCAGTCTCCCCACTCCAGACTAGACAGCCTGATGGAAGCACACGTGTTGCATGCTCTGACGGCTAAGGCGCTGATCGGCATGGTCAGAACAACAGCTTGTGGGTCCCAGCGGCATGCTGTGGTTGCTACCCCCTACTCGACACAGTGGTGGAGTACTGGGATCCAGGCCCTGCCACTGCACCCCCATTTTGACTCCAGCTCTGGGAAGGTCACAGGAAGTCACAGTCAGAACTCTGACCTGATGTCAGAGCGACTTGGATCCCAAAGCTGCCTCCACCACTTCCTCTGTGCTCATTAGCAGATTCCTCTAAACCTCAGTTCTTGGTATAAAATGGAAACAGCATCTATTGTGTCAGGCTCTTGTGAGCATTAAAGGAGTAGAGCAGGAAGAGCCTTCCACACAGGCCCTGGCGCCCAACAGGGTGCATGATGAGTGCAGCTTACTATCATCCAAGTTAAAAAACGAAAGATAACATCCGCTACCTGTGACTATCACTTTACCATTCTAAACCCAGTTTTTTGGCCTTATTTGGGTTGGCTAGTTTTCACATTAGCAAAATGATAAACATAAAAACTGCTTCAATGGGCTTCTTTGGAAATTACATGAAATTGCACTTGGGCAGTACCCAGCAACCTCACCTGTGTGTGGACCTGCTACATAGTAGACGCTCACGCAAGGCAGTAATTGCCATCACCTGTAAAGTGGTGACATCCTCCTGGGTGTGTGATGAGGTCCCCACCAGCTCCTGCCACCTCTCCCCTGTGTCCCACTTAAATCCAGGCAGGCTATTCTGGGACAAAAATCTCAAAAATGCCCTCCCTGAACTACGATGATCATACCCGAGGGGAGAAGTCATATATTGTCCAAAAATTTATAACGACGTAAGAAAAAATTTTTCAGAATTAAAAAAAATGCCTCCCCCCACCCCACCCCCGGTCAAGTTGGCTGGAGAGTAGCTGCTTTTCTAGCTCTCAAACCTCTTTTTTTTTTAAGATTTATTTATTTATGCATACAAGCTGGGGTCAGGCCAGAGGCATGGGTTGGTGAGAGGGTTCACCAGAGACAGAGTGGGGAACAGAACAGGCAGATTGACGGAAATGCACTGCTGAGGGGAGCGGTGGGCAAGGCAGGAGACGTCTGCCGTGCCATGTGGGCATCTCCCTGGCCGGGCGTCGAACTCACATCACCACTGCTGACAGCTCCACAGCGCAGCGCTTAACCGCTGCACCACCAGGGAGGCCAGTCTCAAAGCACTTTTAATGTGTGTGGTCATTCATTTCTCCCACGCTTTTTACAAACCAGATGCCAACTTGACCCTGTAATTACAGAACTGGAGCCTCATCCTCTTTTACAGGCCCTGAGAAAGTAAGGGGGGACAGAGATGTGGCAAGAGTGGCCGCAGTGGGACCCCGGCAGGGCAGTTCGTCCAATAAGCTCTTAATGGCAAAAGGCTCAAGTGCTATCATCCTTAAAGGGCAGAAGTTTGAGGACTGAGAACCAGAAAGGGAGTTTCAAGGAAACTCCAGAACAGACTCATGTCACCCTTGGAGACGCTCAGTGAACTGCTTATTTATTCACTTGTGTCTTAATTATAAACTTTTTTCTGACTAGAGAAGTCATCATAAAAAATACAGAAAGGCATATATAAACCATGAGATATGAACCTATGTGACTACTATTTTGCATGTTTATTTTACAAAGTTGAGATCAGCCTATATGAGAAGTTTTACATCTGTTTTCTTGTTACTGCTACATATTATTATACAATTAATTCCCTATATCATTAACAACCTCTTTAATGACATCACCTTCAATGACTCCATAAACACTCCCTCATTTTGAGACCACTAATTTATTAACCATTCTCCTATTCTTGGCCTTGTAGGTTGTAACCAACATTTCACCTCAACGCCCTCTGAAGCACAAGAAGCTCAATGCGCTCCGCCAGCGGCCTGACTCTGCCGGCCCCTCCCCAGCTTCTCATCCACATCTGCAGTTGCAGGCTGAGGTCAGAAGCCTCCCTCTGCAGCCTCCTCACTCACATATCCAGAATTAAGATTTCAGTGGCTAAAGAGCAACACTGTTATTCTCACAGACATCATTTCGTCAATAAGATAGGTGATCTAAATTGTAGGGGAATCAATTTTTACTAGAATTCTATAAAGCTTATTGAATGAAATACAACCCATAAATCTTTCCTTTTCTTTTTTTCTTACCTTTGATCTGGATGCTTAGTCCAGACTCTTTTGATTGCAAAGATCAGAAGCCCACTCAAATGATATTGAATAAAGGTAGGGTTACTGCAAGGATGCACAGAGGTCCCCAAGAAACCACGAAGCATTAAATCAGGCCTCTACATGATTTCTCTGCTCTTCTTTGGGGCCCTGCTACTCCCTGCTCCCTAACTGATTTCTCTGAGTCTCAGTCCCTTTGTACATTCAGCAAGCATGTGGCCCCAAGATGGCTGTCTGGCCCCAGCTCTACATGCCAACACCAGTGAGCAGCATCCTCTGATCCCTGGTTCATATTCCTCAAAGAAGGAACTTTTTGTCCAGTCCACATAAGCCACTGATTGTTCTCCGGCCAGCAGACAATCAGGCTACTCCTGTCTCCCATGTCAACACCTGGCCCAATTGGCTGTGACAGAGGAAGACAGGGACACTTGGGGCCTGCTCACTCAGTGAGGCCATGGAAAAATGGAAGAGTCCCTGAAAAAGGAGTTTAGACAAAGAGCCACAGTATCTAATTCCTAGACTAAAGGGCTCTAAAGTGAGTCAGAGATGCTGTTTCCACAGAGGTTCTAGAAACAGTCGACAGAAAATATGCCAGCTGGTGCTCTCTTTTCCCATAGTCAGGTAGACAAACAACATGATTTTTGGAAACCATAAGCCCTGTGTTTCCTTAAGTAAGCCTGTGATTCCCATCAGGAACCCTGAGCTTCCAGCAGATTCTTCCCATCAGTCAGGAACTGGCAGTTCAGGGGTACTCCAAAGCACCTTGGGATTGGAGAGATGATATCCTGGCAGGCTTCCCCAGGTTACCTAAACAGTTTATAGGAGCCAGTGGGTGTAACTGAATACCCTGGGACCTCACACCCCAAGTATTTCATAAGTACAACCCAAAAAAAGGCACTAAAAAAGGAAGAAAACATCACACACCAAAGAGAAATGCAGGCAGCATGCAGAAGTGCCAAAAACTAAAAACAACCCAAATCTCCATCTACAGTAGAATGGATCCATTGCAGTCTGGTCATACCATCGGATGTTATTTAGCAATGAGAACAAGTCAACTCTGCCATCTGCAACAACAAGGATAATTCCCACGAGCAAAACAAGCCAGACACCAAAAAAGTCCATACAGTATGATTTCATTTCTACAAAGTTCAAAAACAGGCAAAACTTTTTGACAGGATTAAAAAATAGAATTTCCGTCATTTGGAGGAGGCTGATAACAAGTGAGAGGGAGAGAGTAGAGAGACTATTTGGGATTCTGGAAACATTCTTCACTTTGATGGTGGTTACAGGAGTGGATTCACTTTGGGACAATTGGTTAAGCTGTGCTTGTGATTTGAGCAGTTTTCTGCAAGTGCATTATGTATCCATGTTTTATAAATGTCATGACTATACAGTGTGATACACGAAACTATCCCCAAACATTATCATAATCCATATACATATATGACTCCAGCAGACCAGACAAGCAAAGTGATTTCCCCAACGTCTCACATATACTTAGAGGTAGGCCAAGGTAACCTAGGTTTGTAGACACAAAGACTAGTGCTTTTTCTATTATACACTGATGCTTCCATCTTTGCATCAAACCTCAACCAAAACGCCCATTCCTGCCAAGACCCATCAAATATGCTTCCACTATGAGCAGAACATGTGCACATATGGAAGAGCAAATTGTAACCCAAAAATTCACATAAAAAATTTAAAAATATATATGTCTCCACCTCATAAGAAGAAGAAACAATTGATATTCAAGACATTTTTTGAGCCACGAACTAACTTTGATGTAATGACAGCTCTCTAATGAGCATTAGCCAAACTCAACACTCCATCCTTTTGCCTTGATTAGATAAGTCATTCCTGCAGAAACACCTCATCAAGAAGGTGGCCCCCCTTTCACCAGCCCTTCCAGACAGCCGCTGGGCCGCTGACCTCATGTCTGATACTGGTTCTTTGGCAAGGATGTTGTATCGCTCTTCCCAGTCCCAAAGTTGCTTTAAGGGTCTGTTTGGTTCAACTTAAAACTAAAAGAAAGGGGAAATGAGAAAAATGTAAAATTATACTAAGGGAAGACAGAGAGTCAACACTCTAGATTACACCTGGACTTTATATACCTCTTGAGATTATGGGTGTCTCATGGGAAAGAAGAATAGAGAGCTTTGTCCCAGGAAAGGTTTAACATCACAAAGAATTCATCACACTTGAAAGAGACTTTAAAGTTCAACTTCTAAGAACAGAGAATTGTAAGAACAACACTTGGAAAGCACTTTATAGCTTCCAAAGCCTTTTCACATTTCTCAGTTGATGCTCCGGGCAATCATTTCAAATAAGATAGTTATTCCTATTATCTGCTTTTTAGAGACAAGGAAATCAAAACTCAGGCCATTTGCAGTTACTAAGTGGTGCTCTCTCGTTTCGGTCTCAGGTTGGTTGAGTCCAAATCCTGAGCTCTTCTGCCACCCTGTAAACCACACCTAGCTGAAAGGGAATCCTAAAATTTCACATCATTACTTTTCAAGAAACTTTGGAGCCAGAGACCAATAAGTTTCCAAGAAACCCAACTAGAGGATATGCTAGCCCGAAAGTCCAGCTGCTCCATGCTGAATATCTGTGATATTTACAGAGACACCCATGTGTCCACAACACACTGCATTTTTATGTGGCACATCCCTCAGTCAGCCCATGAAGTCTGCAAGGCTTAACCACTTTGGGAGGCTTACCCAATTTGGTTGTGACCCAGGTCTGCACTAAGGACATTGCAAAGTAAATGGAGAACAGTGGAACCAGCATAAAGGATGCAGCCCTAACAGCATTTGTGATTTCTCTCCGTGGAAGCAAATGTTGCCCTCATAGTGCAATTAACACTGACCCACTGTGCTCCTGAGCTGATTCTTGTGAAGCCACAAGTTCAGGATGAAGGTCTGTCCAGGAAAGGGAAGGGAAATTCCCCTGAATCATCCATATCTTCCCCCAAGCACCTCAGAGCCCTGATATTTACTTTCCAAGGAGGAAGCCACTAAGAAAAGCCTCAGACTAGAAAATCATCTGCCCGGATCTCCCCCAGCAGCAGAAGGAATAAAAACAGTAGAGCCACTGAGACACTCCTCACCTCCCATTATCCTCCTGGGGCAGAACCCTGGTAAATGAGGGAAGCTACATGGTATTTCTAATATATGATGTATGGATCACTTTAGCAACTAATTGCTTTTTGACAATAAGCCCCCTTGTTTAATAGTTCAGCCCTAAACAACAACAAGGGAGAAGGAGACTTCTGTTTACACAATAAGGAAAGAGAACTCAGAAAGAACACTGTCCCTTGTGTTAGAAATCTAGCTGCTATAAAGAACTTCCTGTTTTCAGAATTACCTTTTTTTGCACACATGTTCTGATTGCCCCATAAGAAACTCTCTTGGATGGGCAAATTGGAGACCAGCAATGGTTTAAATCTTGCTGCTGTTGCCCTGCCACCACTACTTTTAAAAGTATGCCCACAGAGCCACTTTGGTGGGCACAGCCCACTGGCGGAAGGCCGTTGCAGGCTAAGAGCCAAACCCCAAGTAGCCACTCATTGCCTTTTCCTCCCCAAGTTTCCTGAAGTTCTGTTGATTGTACCCCAGAGGCCCCAGCTTTTCCTGAATGTGGCATGAGCTCACCCGGCAGTCCTGGGCATGCCACGGGCTTGGCACAAGAGGCCCTGCACACCAGTGGACCTGCTCCCATGGCCAGGAAGACTGGTCCAGGCTCGCTTTCAAAGGAGCCAACCCACAGAACTTGGGTTCCAACCCTTTGAAAGCCCTTTCCTATAAGCAGCATGACATGGCTGCTGATTCCCCTGCCTGCCGCTGCCTCTGTGATCAAAAGGAAGAAGAATCTGGGCCTTGAAAAGTAGTTGCTGTGGGCTGGAGCCCAGCACAGAACGGCAGACACCCAGACATCTGTCAAGAGTGAGTACTGACATTTATTGACTGTCTGCAGACAGAGGCTACACTGAAAGTGCTGGAGGTTACCAAGGATCAGCCTCAAAGAAAGGCCCAGAATTACCATGTTACCTGCACAGAACAGTCTCCCAGCCCTCGCTGTGTGCCAGAGCATAGGCCTAAATAGAACAGCCACACCAGACACCACACAATCCTATCAGCGAATATCAACACTTCCCAGAATCAACCAAGAGCCTTTTGGTCTAGTGGTTCTCAAGCAGGGCAGTACCACTGACTCATGGACCATTTGGCAAATCAAGGGGTGGGATTTGGGTTCAGAGTTCCAAAGGGTCTGGAAGATGCTACGCCCCTCGGGGTCAGAACCAGGAATGTTAAGCTTGCAGCAAAGCAAGAGACAATCTCCTGCACTAAAAATTGTCCTGCCCAAAATGCCAGTGGGGCTCTTGTCGAGTAAACTGAACACCTACCACCTTCAGCCTTAAGGCTCAGCCTGGTTTTGTCTTGTCTCCCTTGAATAAAATGTAGTCTCACGGGGTGTCCTGCAGGGGAAGGAACTGTTGCTATACTTGGGAAGGCTCTATTCCTGGCATTGTGTTCACTGGCATGAGAAAAAAAGGTGCATGGGCTAGTGTCATAAACACGGGCTCTGCTCAGCCTCCCAGGTCAAAGTCCGGCCCCTGCGACTGGAGTCTGCTCCCCATCTTTGCATGTAGGTAATAATTTGCTCCTTCCCCAAATAAGGACATTTAGGACTGTGTTCAGTAAATATACTGATTCTTACAATGTGAGAACTGTTAGCCAGGCATCTGATTTAAATTTTCACTTGCAGATACAGTGGAGTCAGGTGGAATGAAGATTGATCGGGGTATAGAAAATGGTGCTTCAAATTCCAGATCTACTTTTTCTACACTGAGGTCTTAGGCCAATCTGTTGACCTCTCAGAGCCCCATCTTTTCACACCTAAACACGTTAATACTGGCCATAGATCCTGCACCTGGTGATGGTGGGGATTAACTGCGCTTAGGAAGTGAAAGTGAAAGTGAATTGACCGCTGAGGCAGCGGCACAAATATAACAGATCCATCACATGTTCTGTCCATGGAGAACAGCCTAACGCTAAAATATCACACCCATATGTTGGTGGTTTCTTCTTCACTTAGGATGACATCATTTCCTCTGTGATTTAAAATAATCAATGCAATAGCTTAGGGAAAGAGGTTCAACCTCACTAATAATAAAAGATGAATATTAAAATACCAAGAGATCATTTTTCACATAACACATTGGCAAAGATTCAAAAGGCAGATGATGTTCAGTGTTGGTGAGAGAAACAGGCTTCTTATACATAAACACTGTGGGTGGGAATATTAATTGATACAATATTTCTAAAAGACAATATGGCAAGATGTACCAAAAATTATACATGTATATGTGAAATAACTGCTACTTACCTTAAAACTGTACAAAAAAAGGTTTATAGCTCCATTCCTCACAATGGGTAAAAATTGAAAATTGCCTAAATGTTCCTTAACTGAGGGATGGCTAAATAAATAATGTCACATCCATCTATGGGAATATAGCCACTGCAAAACATAAAACAGAGCTATATGTAGCCTTATAGAAAGATGTTTGTATTAAGTTGAGTGGGGAAATAGCAAATTATTAGACAGCTCTATGGTATGATCCCACTGTTGCAAGAAAAAAATTTACAAAGATTTTGAAGATTTTCAAAAGTGTGAAAGAAATACACTCAATTCAGAGGTTGCCTCAGGCAAAAGCCTAGAGGTTGGAGAAAGAAAGTATTTTCAATCTATATCTAGAGGTGCATTATATTTAGAGGTTCATGCTACCAGGATGCTAATGGTCAAAAGTTAAAATTCAGTCAAAGAGGAGGCCCAACCCTAGGCATAACTTTCTATTAAAACTTTATGATCACAATTTTTGTATTAAATCAACAGTGAAATTTAAAAGATCACCATAGAGTACAGCAATGGTGTTTCTGGGCCACCAGCTTAAAGGACAGTCCTTGGCCCAGAGCCTGCTCATCTGTGTCATTCAAGAGTTGGTCACATTCAACCAAGGTAGATAAGGAACAAGCTGTTTGAAGGGAAGATTCATTTTTCTCTAACAATATCATTCTCCTTCATTGGTCTTATGTTTTTTATTATGTCTGAATCAAGGATCATTTATCATATATGTTGCACGTGACTTTGGAGTTTCCTCCTTTGGAAACATTAAGGTGATAGAGTTGACATTCTGTCATTTATTCATCCTCACAAGATGTGAGGGATTCTCAAATAAGGCTTTTTTTTTGAAAGACTGATGGCCTAAATCGGATTAAATGTTTAAAAATTAAAACAGCTCTGATAGGTTGTTTTATATCATGTCATGAATGTTATTACAACAAATAATTCTATAAAATGAGACAATGACATAATCTAATTGTGTTTGCTTGCGCTACCATAACAAATTACCATAGACTTAGACAACAGCAAACATTTATTTCTTACAGTCTTGGGAGCTGGAAGACCAAGATCAAGGTGCCAACAGTTTGGTGCAGTTTCTGTTCATGGTTTATAAACAGTCATCTTCTTGTCATGTCTTCATATTGCAGAAAGAGAGTGAGCTCTCTGGTCTCCTCTTATGAGACACTAGTTCTTCCATGTTGCTCCACCCTCACGACCTCCTCTAAACCTAATCACTTCCCAAAGGTCCTACCTCCAAGTAACAACACATGGGGGTAGAGAGAAGGGAAGGTGGGGTGCAAACATTCAGTCCAAAGCACTAATCTACATTTTTGTTTTGTTTCCTAGGATTTCATGGGGGTCGGGGGTG
Organism: Scalopus aquaticus; assembly: GCA_004024925.1. Lineage (NCBI taxonomy): Eukaryota > Metazoa > Chordata > Mammalia > Eulipotyphla > Talpidae > Scalopus > Scalopus aquaticus. The sequence continues at coordinate 50,998 of PVIJ01009650.1, forward strand.
TCTCAAAAGGATATAAGGATATAAAGTATTTCCCAAACTCGTATAGTTAACACACACTCTTACCCCTAATATTAAGTATCAGCTATTCCCCTATTTATTTAACAGTTTGAAAGTCCAGATTTTTTGCTCGTAAAATTAACAGTTTTCACCCTCACACTTACAGCAGGACTTCATTCTTGCACATTTTAGTTTCCATTGACAGATAAGATTTCAACATATAAAGCACAAAAGATATTCTTATTCCAAATTATATCTAGAGGGTTTGCCTCTATTTCAAAATGAATGTTTAGTTATTAATAAATCTGAATGCCATGCCTGGCTCATATTGCTGTTGTTACAATCAGATATGATGTAATCACACAATTGTTGATTATACACAGGTTCAGGGATGCAGAAATGATGTTCAAGTGAGCATCAGCTATCTGGCCTTCCAGAGACCAGACTGAAGTCGAATGCCAGCCAAATTGGGCAGAATACCAAGGTCAAAGTTAGCCTCTCTTACTTATTCTTGTCAACATTGTTGAGTATCTTCTTTTGAGAAGCATGCACGTCTTTTATGATTGAACACATACTTCTGTTAATAACATACACACACAATACACACACACACACACACACACACACACACAAAACTTGCACTCCATCCCTGAAAAAGAAGGTAGTATGGATAGCAACATTACATTGGACCTCTAAATAGTTTCCAACCTTTTTGAATATAGAGTGTGTTGTTTATTATGTAATGTGGACTATATGATCTTAGATATCAATGTGACCCACATGCCTCCCCCTGAGCAGCACCTAAGGGAGTCAGCTGTTTCCCCAGCATCATTCTCCCCTCACTCCACACCAGGTTTCCATGCTGCAGGGCAGTAGGCTCATAGACTTCCTCCAGCCCTGGGCCCTAGAGAAGTTCTCTAGGACTTCTTCCACTGACAGGACAAAACCTAACTCCTGGGGATGACATTTAGCATCTTCTCCCAAAACTGGCTCCTCCCTACCTTTTCAGCCTCATCTTAGGCCACCCTTCCCTGCAAACCATGCTCCTGGCATCCTGGACTCCGTTTCTCCAATTCCCTTCATCTCAAGTACTCTATCTACTGAACATTAACTTGTCTTTCAAGATTGAAGATCAAAAAAAAGATTCAAGGTCAACATCACTCCCTCAGTGAGGTCTTCTTCTACCATACCCCAACAGAATACATTTGTTCTTGCTGCAGTACAGACAGAGTGGCCCCCATCACTACTCTACAAATTCCTGGAAAGGGGAATTTAATCCCCAGCCTCCTGAACACTTGTGACAAATACAAATACCTCCTTCCAGCAAATAGAGGATCTTAGCAAATGTTTAAAGAAGGAATTAATGCATGCCTTTATATCATTGGGCACAAATTTTCATATGAATTTTACACCCACCCCTTGATATTAACGCAAAGGTTCTGAATAGATTGCAAAGTCAAAACTGAAAATTACAGGTTCAAAAGTTACCAAACATCAGCGGTGGGAGATCTCAAGTTCACAGCAGACACTGAGGGGCCCCTACCTCACACACACAGTAGAGCAGATCTTCTCTGCTCCTTACATCCAGGTTCTAAGTGAAGGTATGTTTATAATAAGGGGGCTGCCAGAAGGAGGCTGAAAACCACTTTCTTAGACCTGAAGACCACCTTTTGTTGAGCAGGCCCAATCTAAGTTCACTTCTAAAGCAAGAATGTCATTGAAATAAAAGATGTTGACTTGAGAGTGAAATTGGAGCTGCCTCTGAAAACAACTGTGTCTGCTTGGGCAAGCCCGTGCCTGAGTCTCCTCACCTATAAAACAAGGCCGTCCAAGCCTGCCATCCATGTGTGACTATGGGTGGAGGAGGGAGCGGAGTTGAGGTATTTCCAAGATAAAGATTGTAAAGACCATTAATCTTAAATTTACAGCGCCATGTATTTTATTTATATATACCTTATGCAACCTCCACCCAAATCATGGAACCATTTTTTTCCAGCACCCTCCAGACTCCCTCAGGCCCCATTTATACCTCCTTCCCTGCAAGCCGTAAGTCCCGTTTCTACTTCTCTCCCCACAGATCCATTTTGCCTGTTTGTAAACTTCATGGAAGTTGAATGGTCAAATAGTGTTCTTTCATGTCTATCTCTTTTCACTTAACATAATTTCTAGAGCTTAGTCCATGCTGCTGCTGCACATTTTCCTAAGTGGTTGAAACTGCCAAATAAATTATCAGAGAAGAAAAGAATTTAGAAAGAATAAAATATAAAAATAACATATAAGAGGTACAAGATGTAGTAATAACTCACTGGTTCTTGGAGTGTAAACTGTAATCTTGAGAGTAAAAATGATGTCTCATTTATTTTCATATTTCCATCCCTTAAACTTAGGCCTAGCTCAAAAAATGAGGCTCACCAATTGCTTGCACTGAAAATTATTACTACCGCATAGACCGTCTGGTCTTCACATCCTGTGTTCTTGTTAACCCGAGGCTCACTTGGCCTCCCCACCTCCCCAACACAAAGCTGCCCCACAAGGACTGGGCTCTGTCCTTTGTCTTCCTGTCTGGACTCTGCTCGGGATCTGTCCCTGTTTTCAGCTCTGTGGCTTCCCTCTCAGACACTAGGATGACTCACCAGCTGGAGAGAAGGGAGTGGGGGGTGGGAAGAGAATAGGACCAACTGGCTCAAGGGCCAAAACAGCAGAGGATCCCGCACCAGGCCAGGAAAAGCGCTGGAAACAGCCGGATGACCTGGGCTCTGGACCCGTCTCCACCAGAGGTCTACGACCTGCCCTCCTGGATGAGCCCTGTGGCCAAGTTTGGAGCTCACCCCAGCTGTTGGGGCACACTGTCACTCCAGCTGTTACTGAGCAATGGATTCCTGTTGCCAAGATATGGATTTGGTTTTAATAACAGTTAGTGCAAACACTGTAAATTTACTGCTGCGAGAGAGAGTTTTTGAAAACGTCCACTCTGGCTATAATTTTTCAGCCGCGCCAGCTGTTTGTGCTCAGCTCATACCTGACATGGTGCTTTGAAATAGCAATCACTGTATTTATAAGAAGGCAAGGACTCATAAATATGTCACAAGTGGAATATACAACGCCATATTTCACCATTTTCTATTTTAAAATTGTGAGTTATGGCTGCAGAAATGCACGCCCATTAAAGGTGATATGATGTATTTTCTGCCCTGTTCAGGAGTCCATCCATCATCGAGACAATAAAGAAAACCGCACTTACTTTTTTCCTGTCGTCTGTAATTTATGATCCCCAAAAAGCTGTAACCTTTTGGCAGGCTTTGCAGAAACCACTGCACTGTTAGCAACTAAATAACCTTTTATAAGGTTTTAAATGTGTTGCTACAGTCTCAATGCACTTGCTGTATTGATCCAGAAGATCTTGGGGAGAAAAAAAAAACGGTAGGGGGAGGAATGAAAGAAGATGATCTATAACAAGATCAATAACAGCATATAGATTGTTGAAAGATGCTTCTAATGATTTTTGCCAGCCATCATCTTTCAGCACACCACGCCCTATCTCTTAGGCTTCGGTCTTGGTTTGGAATTGATTGACCTTGCTTTCCTGCCGCCTTCCTCCCTCCCTTCCTCCTTCATCCCTCCTGTCGAGCTGCCAGACAGGGGGAGAAGCAGAACAGATTGGCCACCACGGCTATTTGCAGAAAAACTCTGAGAAACACAGACTAGAAGGGACCCTCGAGACAATCTCCGTGAACAGAGCAAGAAACTGAGACCTGCGAAGCTGCTGTGACAGGTCCAAGGTCAAATGGCAATTTAAGAGCAGAAGTCAGACTTGAACTCCTGGTTTGTAATCCACTCTTCTCCAACTCCACCTCTCCTTGTCTCTTGTTTGCACCACCAGAAGAGGGTGTACATGGAGCAGGGTAATTCCCAACGAGCACAGCAGACCCAATCAATCTGCCAGGTCGTGGGTTATAATGAGAAGGTGAGGAATTTGGGCATCAGACGAAAGTGGGTTGAATCGGGACCCACCTTTTACTCCCATGGGCAATAACACATCTATCCAGGTCCCTGCTACTCTGCCAAGACCATGGCTCACACTTTACCTTGCAAAGGGAGGGAGAAGATTAGATCTGGTGCCTGGGTGACACTGAGCTCCCAGCCTGGTAGGTAGCATGTAAACAGCAAAGGTTTGCCCCTTTCAGCCTCCTTCCATCACCAGCATTTCCCTGCTTCTCCATCCTTGCCCTTTGCCCTCCTCCAGAACAATAGCGATGAAAAGTTTCAGGGAAGAGCCAGTGATGAGGGAAAGTAAGGTAATCTTTCCAACCACAAAATCTTTGGTGCAGAGGCTTTTCCATGATGTCACAAATGGAAGCAGCTTAAGTGACCTTGTTTTCCTCTCCCTGAACATAAAGCCCAGCCAAGCTCACAGAGTGCAGACACCAGGCTCCTGTAGTTCCCTTTGGGGGTGCCCATGGGTAATTGAGCATTTAACATTTTACCCTTGGTAGGGAAAATCTGCAGGTGGAAAAAAATGTTCTTTGAAGTAACTGGACTGTAGACGTAGCTAGGAGACTCCTTCCAGAGAGCCCTGCGTTCACAAAATCAGCATTTTAGCCCTGAAAACTGGCTGCTTTGGCCTGCAGGACAAATCCAGCCAAAGCCTGAGTTTGTAAACAGAATTTCCACACCCATTTGATTCTGCATTATCTGTAACTGATTTGAGGCAACAAGGGTACAGGTGGATATTTCCAAAGACTCTGAGGCATGCAAAGCCAAAAACCCTTACTAACTAGCTTTTTCTGGGAGAAAGCCGCAAACCCTGCTGTAGAGTCCACCCAACAGTGCTACAGACCAGCAGAGTCTTCTCAGTAGAGGGTAATCAATAATTATTACATGTGTGGCAACAAATGCTGTACAAGATGCCTTCATGTACATGATCTTGAGTAAATTGCCCAGTAATGCTGGAAGATAGAGAATGGAGTTATTCCTGTCTTACAGAGGAGTGTGCCAAGACCCAGAGAAGCAAAAGAATTTACTCAAGATCACCCCAATGGTCAGAGCAGAGCTGAGATCTGAGCCCAGGCTCGACCATCTAAAAAGCCAAGCTTCCCCACTATCCCACTTGAAGTGGTGGGACCCCCATGCCCTCTAGGGCTACAGATCACACCAGGTAACCTGGATGGCCCTTTGGACCTTCGTTTCTTCACTGAACGTTTCTTCAGTGACTTCAGAAGTCACTGAAACACTCATTTAAAAGATGCTAAGAGGCTGCATAATAACAGGAACACCCTACAAAACATTGCCCAGAGCAAAAAAGCTGTTTCCCTGCCCAACCTAAAACCTGTTCCATCCACAGAGTAGCCACAGGAGAAAGGAGTCAGGAGGAACTGTAGGTGGGTTGGAGGGGGGAAGAGGAAGGATCCCCCTCCGTGGACTGGTCCTCTGAAAACCTGCCAACCACACCTGTGCCCTACACACCACCTCAGAGCTTATACACAGTGCAGCAGGCCCGAGAGACTACTGAGCCCACTAGACACCCTTTTGTGGCTCCTGGTCATTGGGTCCAGGCAGGTAACAAGAGCTGGGGGGCAGGAGTGGCTGGGGGTAGGTAGTAACTAGGGTAAAAAATCACCCTTTTGTCACTTATCTTACCATCTCTGTATAAAAGTTAGTCTCTTTCTTCCTATGCTCTCCCAGAGCAGCCCCCCCAAATCATTATTAACATTATAAATAAAAACGAGAGGCGAGTTATTAAATGTAAAATATGCAGAGTTCCTCCCAGAACTCGCCGGGCAGTTCATAAACGTGACGGCTTAATTTTGCTGCTGATCCAGGCAGCTGATGAAGCATCTCGAGCTCATGGGCTAATTGAAGCTGTTAACGAAGTGAAGGAGAGAGATGATTATGGGCAGCTTCTCTCCCGCCTGCAGGGAGACCAGGATGGCAGCGGCTGGATGAAGCCCGAGTCCTCCCTCTCCACCATGCTCCTGCAGTCACCCGGACAGGGACCTAGGAATACCCAAAGAGGAACACTTCCTGCATCCATACCTTGGCCCTCAACTGAGCTCCCACAGTCCTCACCTGAAGCCCACTTCTCCACTAGACAAAAGCATCTTCAAACAGGTTGGAGTAGGGGCTAGGGAGTTTGGACTGCAGGACAATCAGAGGGATTCTCAATCTCAAAAGCTCTTGCCTCAAACCCAGCCTTGTCAGAAACCATCCAGTGTCCAACAGCAGATGAATGTATAAACAAATAGGGGCATATACATATGCTATGAGCACAAAAAAATAAAGTACTGATACTGCCTGCTAAAAAAAACAGATAATCCTTGAAAACTTTATGTTAAGTGAAGATAAATAGGAAGTGAATATGAAATATCCACAATAGGTAAATCCAAAGAGACAGAAAGTAGATTATTGGTTTCTAAAAGTTGGGGGAAGGGAGAATGGGGAGCAACTGATTAACACTTACAGGTTTTATTTGGGGTGATGAAACTGTTTTGGAGCTAGATAGAAGTTGGTGTTCACTTTTTAAAAGGTCATTCTTATGTTACATAAATTTTGCCTCAATTTAAAAAATGAAAACCATACAAAACAAAAAACCAGGTTGAATTTAACTTGACCCTTCCACATCCATGAAATTAACCCCTGTTCATGGATCTCTGATTTTTTCAAAACAGATCTAGCGCCATGATCTTGGTTCCCTATATGAAAGGGGTGCTCAGGTACTATTAAATTCCTGGCAGTGTGTTAAGTGCAGGAGGCAGGGGAAGGGGACTGGGAGCCAGAGGGGAAGACAGAAACCAGGCGGAAGAGACAATCTCTTCCCTCCACACGGGAGGGCAAACCACACAACTGAAACCATAGGAACACAAAGAAAGCAAGTGATGTGCTCACTTCAGGCTACTGGACACTTTCAGAGCCCCAGGGCCTCGGGTTCTAGAAACATACCGCTGCCAACTCTATCCACTATTTGGGAGTCACTTAATAATTTTTACTCTAGTTTCTTTGTTTTTAAGACAGAAGATTAAAGTTTAAAGTCTTAAAGCTTTGACTTTAAAAGTCTGATACAAGACAAAATTAAAGACAAACTAGAAAATGTATTTTAATGGATATATCAGAAAATCGGTGCCTTAATATGTAAAAAGGCCTTAAAAAATCAATAGGTTGAAAGAAGAACACCCCAAAAGGGAAAAAATAGGTAACACAAAATTTTGCATATTCTATAGTTACAATAATGAAAAATGGAAAAATAGTTCAAATCCAAAGCAATAGTATGTTTTCATCTTAATCATTGTAGTCATATTACATGGTCATTAACAATCATATTTTTCATAATACCAAATGACATTCATAATAAAAGAAGAAAAAAGAATGAAAACATTCAACATTCCAGTGTTATGTTTTCTTTTTCCAAAAAAAAGTCATAGATAATAATAATTAAACTAGAAGAATATACACCAAAAAGTTAACAGTAGTTATCTTTGAGTATGGGTTCATAATTTTTTTCCTTTGTACTTTTGTTTTTCTGAATTTTTATAATGAGCACATTATTTTCTAATTTAGAGAATACATTTAGTCTATGATACAACAGAATAGCAAATTCAGGGTTTTATTTTCAGCTCCATAAAAATTTCATTCGCACATCAAAGTGATAAGACCTCCACTGAAGTAAGTTTCAAGTGTTATTTAAAAACGATCTTTAAAAAAAGAAGACAAAACTAGTAGGCATCTATAAGTTGCAGGGGAAGGTAAGGGGCTAAAACAAGAGCAGAAAGAGCACAAGAGACTATGGTAATGGTTCATGGCTGACTTCATGATGGGAGTCAAGTCAGGAGGAGAAATCAACCATTGTACAAAAATGAACAACAATGTAAAATATATATGTAAATAAATATTTAAAAATAAATAAAAACTATATTATTCTGGGACTGTTTCTCTTTAACATCATCAATCTCACTTGTTAACTACTTATATTCTCAACAACACATAAAGTTCTTAAGGACAGGAATTTAGTCAAGTTTATTATAGCACCAAGTACCATAGTAAGTGCTCAATAAACACTTGTTGAATAAATAGTGAGAACTGAGATATCGTTGGTATGGAAGAAATTGGGTAAGATGCATGAGAAAGTGAGGAGGGCCTTGAAGGATAGACACAGTGGGATATTTATAAATTTCTTCACCTAC
>PVIJ01009651.1:0-65456 GCA_004024925.1 Scalopus aquaticus
AGGGGAGAGGAGAGGAGAGGAGAGGAGAGGAGTGGAGTCTTCCCAAAGTCCACAAGGGATATTTTCCTAGTTTGTGATTTAAACTGTAAACTTACAGACCTCCCTGGTGGCATAAGGGATTAAGTCTCAACACTGTCAAGCTATAACCAGCCACTGCGGCATGAGTTTGATCCCTGGCCAGGGAGCTAACCCACATGGTGCAGCAAACCTCTCCTGTCTCGCCCTCTGCTCCCCTTGGCAGTGTATTTCAGTAGATCTGCCTGTTCTGCCCCCTACTCTGTCTCTGGTGAATCCTCTTGCCCCCCACACCTGTGGCCTACACCCTAGTTCTTGTATGCACAAGTAAATAAAAAAAAATCTTTAAAAATCTGTAAACTTGATGTCAGTGGTAACTATGCCTCTTTTTACTTTCCGAACTATAAAAATTGACTAATTTATCTGATGACACAAGATCTGCAAGATTTTGGCTGTTGCTCACTCAGTTGTTGCTATTGAACAAATACTTTAGTATTTCTTGGATTTATTTCATTTATGCATAGAAGAACTGGGGTGCAGGCCAGAGGTGCAGTGGAGCGGGCGTGAGAGGATTCACCAGAGACAGAGTGGAGAGCAGAACTGAAATACACTGCTGAGGGAAGCAGTGGGGAGACAGGAGAGGTTTGCTGTGCCATTGGGTTAGCTCCCTGGCCAGGGATCAAACTCATGCTGCAGTGGCTGCGGATACCTTGATAGTGCTGAGACTTTAACCCCTATACCACCAGGGAGGCCCTTCATATTTCTTATACAATTTGGTTTATTAATAAAAATAAACGAGTCTATGACTTTACTTTAGAATGAAAAAAATGCATATATTACCTACAAATAAGTCAGTTCATTCATTTGGAAGGCATATCACAGCATTACTCTCCATATAGCTACTACTTACATAATTGGGGGTTTGCCCGTGACCCAGGCTCTCTTGATAATCCTTCATATTCACCTTTGCCGATAGCATGAATTATAGGTAGGACATTACCCCAAATATCTTACTACAGTTTTTTTTTTTGTTCTTAAAAGTTTATGTCCAGGTTATTATCCCTATTGGAATACTGGTCTTCAGTAACCTGTTTAATCAGAAGTCTACAGTAACTTAATTTGTTAACAACAAAAATCTCCCTCTATCTCTTTCCCTGAATCAGTAGGGTTTTCCCATTCTTGTGACATAAACCTATTCACTGTCACCAAATGTTATCTAACATTTGAGCTATAGCATTTGCCTCCAAATAAGCTTTTTTTTTTTAAATCAGGAGGCATTATGTATTTTATGTGGGGCTAAAAAATAACATTCACCAGCCTTACATAGACTTAGCTATTGCATTATAAATTCTTGCAATATGAGAGGATGGTAACAGTAGTATCAAGTCTCACCCACACTTTACCATCTAGAGAACTCTTCATGTTTCTTGCTTATTTATAATGGTATTTTTAATCATTGTGTCACTCAAACATGGCAAGTATTGATTTGGTATCTAAACTATTTCATTGTTCTGGAATACTGTTTCTATTTTAGGAGCATCTACAAAGATTGCTAATTTTTCTCTTGAGAAAGAATAGAATGAAAATTCAATAGAAATTGTTGATTGACAAAGGTATATTACTCCTCTTTTATAGTTTCCCATTACAAATAGGAATCATACCCTTTTTCAGCCAATACAGTTTTGATAGGTAGACGTAAAAGTATTTGCGCATTGTAAGGAGTCGATCCATCACTTTTTAGAAGGAAATGAGTAGTTACATTTACATTAAAGAGTCATGTTTTATTATTGGAATAAAAACTCAATGCATATACTTCTTTGGTATAGATTTTGGAGACACAATTGATGAAGTGAAGTCAGTGGAATGGAAACCAAAATACCTGAGATCAAGGCTCACTTTTTACCATAAATCTGGTATTGACTTTGGGAAGCTACTTAATCTCTTTCAGTTTCCTGAAACTTGTATGATGTTATAATAATGTATCAGTATTAGTTCATTAATTGTAATCAGTGGGTCATATTAACATAAGATGTTATTATAAGGAGAAACTGTGTGATGGAGTGGGGATGGAGGCTGAGGGCACATGGGAGGCCTCTGTATCTGCTCAGTTTTTCTGTAAACCTATATCTTTCTGAAAACCAAAATCTACTTAAAAGGGCAAGCAGAACTCTCATGGAGGAAAGGGAATAAAAACACTAAAAGTAAACAAAGGATTTCAGCTAGTCGTGACCATTACCATCATTACCAAAAAATGAAATTATTGGGTTGTTGGAAAAGTCATGATGTATTTTTTATGTTTTCAAGCAAAAATACGTCATGTCTTTTCTGACAACCCAATAGATGCCATGACAACAGCACCTCTTTCTGAGGGGTGACTTTCCGTCTGAGACCTGAATAAAAAGACAATAAAAAATCCCGAATAAAAAGTCACCCAGATGAATTAGGGAAGAGTGTTGTTCCCTGAGCAGAACAACAAGTACAAAGACCCTAAAGCCAGACTAATTGTAAATGTTTGAGGAAAAGAAATAATATGTGAGGCTTAAGTGTATTGAGTGAGGACAAAGGTGGGGTAAGATAAGTTCAGAGAAATGGCACTTGTAATCTCCAGAAAACCACAGAATGTTCTAGAGTTTTGTAGATTAAACCAAGGATATTTTTTGACATTAAATGGTGCAGCTACTCTGTCCTAAAAAGATTTAGAGTAAATCTTGGGGGCCAATTGCTCTATCTAGGTTAATAAAAATGTCATGACACCTACCTGCTATTTCCTGAAGTCTTGTTTTGGGGAAACTAGACTTCAAAGGAGAAATCATAACCAGCATGTTTTTATTATTAGCTGAAAACCAGTTTCCTTTGTCTTGGTACCACAGAAGAAGCTTTAAATTTTCTGCTTACTAGGTTTTTAAACTGCATTTCTATTCATGAGAAGGTAAACTATCCAGTGTATAAAGTTATCACTATATGTCTACATTCCCGTTTTCTTTTTTCAGAAATAGATGTCACTAAGAGGTAGTTGGGTAGCTCCAAGACCTACTTGTTTTAAAAGGACTCCTGAATTATCAGTCCATTCATTACAAAGGTGCCCTACTCCTTCCTTCCTTTCCCGTTCCCTGCCCAGCACAGACTTCCATTTTCAAGGATGGCAGTATAGGCTCAGCCTTTTTGTTGCTGCCTTTGCCTCAGACTCCATGCCCTATGAGAAACATTATCCCCAAACTCTTCCTTGGCAAGTACGCAGGTGCTTTTCAAAATGTCAAGTCAAATGCTGATGTCTCCAATATGTGAAAACAGGCATCAAAGAGAAAAAGAGAAAGTGAATGCAACAAGAGCACTGAATCTGGAGTCAAGAGAACAGTTCAAGTTTAGATGCTACCTCTTTCAGAACCTCAATTCTTTAATATGTGCAAACAGAATAAAATCTTTTCCTGCTCTTCTCACAGCATTGGGAATTAAGTAGCTGTTATATGTGGAAAATGCTTTATGAACCTAGGATGCTATATCAAAATGGAAAGTTAGAAAAATGGAGTAGTTTCAAGTTGGAGAGTTTGTTTTAATTGGCCATCAGCTATCAGAAGAGCACTGAGGAAGCACAGTGGTGAGGAAATATGTGTGAAAAATACACTCTTTGTCATTAAAGAACTAGAGATCCTGCCACTAGGGGCCAATGTACTACACATCTCTAGAGAGCACCATTTACATTGTAGTCTATGCATACATTTGAAAGACTTTAATAATAATGTCTGTATTAAGCTAAATAATAATAATTCCATATCAGTTAAAGGATGAGCAGTAAATACACTCTTTTGGAGACATCAAAAAAGTGAATAGAGTGGACGGGACTTCAACTATTTAGTAGAAAAAGAGACATCCTGATTGGAAAGAGAAGACAAAAGGCCTTTAGTTAAATTAAGGGCATGAGAAATATTGTTTGAGTTGTACTTCCAGGAAGAGTAAGAGAAAGTGCTGTGACTTTTTGTTCTTAATTTTGCTAAAGATATGGGAACAGTTTAGGGACAAAAATTTATCATTTGTCTTTTCACTTTCAATTCAAACACAACTCAAGTATCTGTTCTAAAAGCATTGAAATATCAAATGGAGAATGAAGTGCTCAGTACCTGAAATTTTTGTGTTCATCTTGTCTTTTTGTTGACCTATTATCTTTTAATTTTTATTTCTCATCCAATATGAAAGGATGATATAAATGTCTTTTGGAATCTTAATATGTATTACTCAGAAGAATCCTAGTGGTTGCTATTGAGCAAGGGTATCTAGTGTCTTTTAGAACATTCTTTTTCATAATATTCACTAGTCAGAATGTGAATGTGTGTGCATCAGTGTGTGTGTGTCTGTGCACGCACGTATGGTGTTCTATATCCCATTCTCCATGAAAAGTGTTTTGCTCCACAACAAAATAAATACACTCAGGCTTCTCTAGGCCCCACATTTCTCAGTATTATAAGATATTACAGTTGAATTAAATAATTTAGCAAAAACACTAATTTTAAAATTTTAATTAAATTCGTAATTCTCAAAATTAAAGTCCCAAGCATTTCTATAAAACTGGGCCAGTCAAGACAAATTTTTACTGTGTTCATTTTCTTGCCCCAATTTCATTATGGCCTTTTATTTTAAAAAATGGTTCCCCATTTTGTTGTTGATGTCTTGTTTCAATATCTGATTTGAAAATTGCAGGGCCCATATAAATTTTACAGAATTATTTGCTTTCTTTCTTCATAGTTTCTTTGCAACAGAGGATCAGGTAGGCCTTTTTCCTTCCAACCATCATTGTATTACCTATGAGGGGAATATGGAACCGACAGTCTGAACCAATATGCCGATATTCTGAGGATAAAGATTTGAGAGTCATGTCTTTATATCTCTTTTCTTTCCTCATAGAGTTTTCTGCAAATCTGAAGCAGTGACTTTATTCAACACCTGCATCTTTAACAGTGAGTGCAGTATAATTACCTTTCTTGAATATTCTATAGAATTGTCAAACAGCAATTTTCTTTTAGAAGGCAGCCTTTTAAATAATGTCGTTTACATACAGAGTTTAACATCTCTTAAGCTAAAAATCTAATTACAAGAATCTGAAATTTACTGCATGTTTATAATTTGGTCTTTTTAAAATTGCTAAATCAAAGCACCTTTAACACACATTATGAAGGAGAAAAATACATATAGAGAGGCAAAATTAAATATTTTGGAATTTCTTGAATAAATGTTAATTTCTATTAATATTGCTATGTTAACACTATTTTGGTATCTTGTTGCATTTTCCTTGAATTCAACCTGTTTGTGGAGAGAAGTGGCTTACACTGACATGATTTATCAAGATCGTTTGATGTCATCATTTCTTCTTTGTTAATGAAAAGTACCAATATTTAAAAAGGGCTGCCATTTTACCTTATGTGTAGATGATAGATGGCATATTCAAACCAGTTGAGACAATTCTTCCAATGGACACACTAGATATTAATGCCAATGCTAAATAATAAGATTAGAATTTAGGTGATATACTGCCATTTGATAAAGTGGTCCATGCCCAGATTGTATAAATACTTATCATTTTTGTCATCCTGATTTTATCATTTTTGAAGTGCAAATGAGATTGTCAACCCTTGGAAGTAGTGGTACATCAATATTCCTCACTACAAGGTTAATGTTAAAGTCGAAAATTTAACATATCATCATATTATTTCATTCTGGTACAAGCTCTAAATTAATGTTATGAAATGTTGTGAGCATACCTATAAAACTACCACTTACAAAAATTAAAGAGTATCTTTTATAATCTTCAAATTGTAACTCTAGCAGTTCCTCTGTTACTCCACATTATTCCCAGAATTTCTAGTCTGTGTTACATTCTGTGCTTCTGCTTGGGATTTCTGTTCTCTATACCAATTGTGTCCAAGGATTCTGCAAATCTTTTGTAGCTTTTTCTAAGAATATTCTCTATGACAGAGCTATTTATTCAGCTTGAAGTCTAATGTAAAGCCTTCCAGACTCTTCCTCAAAAGCACACTCTACCATTCTAAAAATATAAACACATAAATTTAAAAAGAATTTTTATAGTCATGTGGCATTGTTTTGAATTAATATCAAGTATTTAGATAGCTAGTGCTTTTCATACCATTTCATTGTATAGAAATATAACTGTAATGTAAAATAATTTTTATTTTATTTTTTGTATCTAGGTCATATACAGTATTATTTTTGTGCCTGAACTATTCACTATATCAGTCAGAAGAATCGCAAAGTCTGAGATGCCAGAAATGTATTCTTTATGCTAAATCTTGACATTTCCTGTTACGAAAATAACACCTGACAAAGGGAATGATGTTCAAAATATTCCACCTATTCATGAACAATTCTCAATTGTCATATTTTATTATGTAAAACATGTTGCAGTTCCTATTTCTCTCCTGTATTCTTAGGCGCTCCATAAAATATGCACATGTGATGGCAGATATGAGGGTACAAAGATTTTGTGTATTTCACATGCAAACACTGGAAAGGGAGAGTAGCATTTTTTCATGCAACATGCTAAAGTAAAAAGCAATTCTCTCTCTCTCTCTCTCTCTCTCTCTCTCTCTCTCTCTCTCTGTCTTTTTCTCTCTTACTTTGCTTTTTCTAGCCATTGCTTTTTATTTTATAGGTTTTCTTCCATACTATCTTAACTGGGTTACAGAATAAGAACAAGTTTTCTCCATTACAAAATTCTCATTTAATCCTTATCCACACTTAATTTATCAAATTAAATCAGACAAGATTGATGCTGGGGCTTTTCAAGCTGGACATCATGTGTAAAATCGGCAGACAAGGGTTTGTAAAGGGTGCCCACCATGACTTGTCATAGCGTCTTGCCTCAGCCTCATCTGCCCTCACGTCTATCCAGGCAGGGTCAGGATGCTTCTTGGTGTTACACTGTGGGCTCTGCAGGGAAACAGAGCAGCTACACAGCCTCCAGCAGAGTTACTTATTACACCCTCGGCCCCCTTCACCTGCCCCAGCCATTCAAAATAACATCACACCATAAAATATTCATGAACCGCGCAATGCTGCAGCCAGGGCTTGCTACTGCAGGTGGCTGTTACATCAGTAATTGCCCAATACTTCCCTCCACAGCGTAAAATTGTTTTCATTATGTGTCATGAACACAGAGCCAAGCAAAGCCCTCTTGAGTGGTTTCCCAAGGGCTGGAGGGAGGTGGTACTTAACTTAAACAGGCGCTTTTTGGCTTAGATTTTTAAAAAAATGGAGAAGCTAGTGAAAGCTCATCATTAACTCTCCTTCTAAGTGCAACAAAAAGCAGAAGCTCATGCAAAACTCCCATAAAGATTATCCAAAATGTCTCAGTTACGAGGAAGAGCTTTAGGAGCTTTAGCGGGTCTTACATACTTCAAGCTCCTCTGGCAGAGAAGAGAATAACTTTCCACCTGACTGAAGTTCCCATGGAGTGCAGAGTTAGGGGATAAGCAGGTTTCAGCAATAAACTCCTGCATTGTGAGGCAATAATGCCCAGCCAGGTCCCCCCATTTTGATTCAAGGGTGTCTTTTTCTTTCCCCCCTGTGGAGGACTAATCACAGCTCCACTTTGTTTAATTGCAGCAAAGAGAGAAATGTGTTTAAGAAGTCATTCTGGACCCCTTTAAATGAATGCTGGGGTTCTTCAAGGACAACAAACAGGATGCATAATAAATAAGATTTAATTTTCAGATCAAAATAGGCAAAGTTAAAGATTTTTAGTGACTGATCTGGGAGAGATGCTGATGAAAAGAGAATAGAAACGGGGTTGGGGGGGTGAGGGGAGCAACAAGTGGGATTAAAGTCTTGGATTTTATATAGCACAAGCTGTTTCTGCATGGTGGGAGGATCCTTACAGAAAAAAATCTTGACAGTATTGGGAGGTGGTAGTTTTCCCTAGCATTTTGATTTTGATTTAGAAAGGAGCACAGAAATGGCGAGGAGGAGAGGAGAGGGGAGGAGAGGAGAGGAGAGGAGAACAGAGGAGATTCTTCTTATGAACTATGTCAAACCTTGATAATTAAAAGATTTGCCTTCCCTCATTTTCAAGCTTAGGACGTAGCAAATGCTGGGTGCAACGTGTGCTTGAGATGGCCCCAGGGTCGTGAACTCCAAGGGGTTGGGAGGAAAAGCATTTATCCATCACATGCCTTCTTTCTAAGTTTGACAAAACTAAGCCACAGACCAAATGATTGGGAAGAACTGTTTTTCATTAATTTAAAATAGAATTAATTATCCCCTATCTGTCCTCCAGAAACTCTTCTTAAAGGAAAGCTAACTCTTACACTCTTGGAAGATGTATGTTCTCTGATTTTTATCACTTTATTTGGAAATTGTTTACCAAGGGTGATATAACAAAAGTCATCCAATTATGCAACTATCTTAAATGGTCTTAGCAGACTTGAAAATGTTTAATACAAATTCTCCATGTTCAGAACCAACTCATCTAGAGAGAAATCTTTTTTAAAAATTTTATGGCAAAATTTCAGTAACATTTTCTTTTACTAATACAATATCCATTGATAACAAATCGACCATAGATAACTGTCAGTGTCATAAATTGAAGAAGGCAATGGGCATAAAACCTCTCAAGAGCATCTGCTGCAGGGGGTTTTCCTCTGGGTTAAATGGAAGATGTTTGCAGATCCTGCAAAAACAATATAAAGTGAGTGTGTGTGTGTGTGTGTGTGTGTGTGTGTGTGTGTGTGTGCGTGCACCCGCCATATACATATGTATCATGAATGATGGATTTCCTTTGCATCTGGTAACTATAGACTTTTTTCCCCTGAATACAGCAAATGACTGTTTCAAAATGAAAAACCACTATGTGTTTGAATGTTGTATTATGCCTAGTCCCTTTTTGAGTGAAAGGCGGCTTTAAAAAGTTAGGTATATCATTGCCAAAAAGGGGCTAAATAGTATTGTCAGCATTTTGAGAAGGAATAGGTCCTTTTTCCCCCTTCCTTCTCAAACTCCTTTCTGGACAGCTGTTAGTGACTTACCAAACTTTTCATATGGATATGTATGTTAATGGCAGGCAATGAACTGGAGATGAAGAGGCCCAAACACAGGCCCAGCTCTTCAGTACACATCAAAAGCCTTTACAAAAGGAGCAGTAAAAGAGGCAGCGATGGCGGAGCCTTCACTTTTGTACCCTGAATTAGTTCTGCAAGCAATGAAACTGATCTTTTCTCCTTGCCAGAAAAGTCTGCTGATTTTTGTGAGTGCTCATTAGCACAAGAGGCATTTGTGAAGATAATTGACTGACGCTGATACTGCTGGCTGTCACAACAGTGCCAGCCAGCAGTGTGTGTGCATTTTAATAGTCGTATTTTTTTTCTTTCTTAGTCTTCATGGTTTCTAAAAGATACCAGTCTTCCAAAGATTTGCACTCTTAGCTGAAGCAGGAGCTTTTAAAATCTTTCCTTTGAAAATTGACAGCCAAGCTTACTTTAAGAAAATATTGTATCTCTCTACACAGTACCTGGTATGTACATGTATGCATAAATTAAAAGATCTCATCGGTTAAATACATGCAACTGTACAGAGATTAAGTAGAAGTCGATCCAAAGTATTTTGATATCAAACGATCATTCAAGTAATAGTGTATTTTTTACCATAGGGTTCCCAGAATATAGACTGTTGTCCTAGAGAAATAATAAGTAAAACAATACACCATTTTCATCATGAGCCGCTACAATGCTTACATACATGTTCAAATTTTCTATGGTTTCCTGTTTGAAAGTTCTCAAAATTAGAAAATTTCTAAAGAAGATTTGGGGGGTGGGGAGGAATAGATAAAGAAGTATTCTTGGAAATTCTAACTTGGCCATGCCCCAACATCAGTCTATCTTCTGTCTGATGGCACCATCCAAAGTGGACTTTGAAGCATCAAAGTGTGGATCTCAGAGGTCACATGAGTTTGTGTGCTCAAGTTGTCAAGGAATTCAACATGAACATGATGTTTGAAAGTTCCTTTTCACAGAGTTCTTCCTGACAGTTCACAACATCGTAGAAACCTGTGTTGCTTGGTTGACATATACCTTCTCTCCTTTCTAAAGGAGCTTCTAAAACATTTATTTTGTTTAATTATACATTTAATCTGTTCTTTGTGCAGAAGAACATATCTGGGAATTTGTGTCGTTATAGCAAAATACAGATTCTCCAAGTGTCTTGTCCCAAATGAATGGTATATCAGAGTTATATGTTTATTTTCCTGTAATCTCTCACTCTCTCTCTCTCTCTCTCTCTCTCTCTCTCTCTCTCTCTCTCTCTCTCTCTCTGTGTGTGTGTGTGTGTGTGTGTGTATTTTAAGCTGTTTAAGGACTCTGTGCATCAAATATTCTCAGAATACTATTTTTCCAAAGCCTGTAACATGTCACATAGAAAGTATTATCTTTGAGAAATCAGTTATTTTCTCAAGTTAGGGATGACAGAATGAATTGAATGAGTGTGATAGTCACTTTTGCAATATCACCTCTTTTAGAATGAAAATGAATTCTATGGTATTTTTACCTACAGTAAATGTGTGTGTGTGTATCTCTCTCTCTCTCTCTCAAACACACACACACAGACACACACACACATTTCTGGCAGCCCAGCTCACTGATAAGATAGGTTGTTCTGAAAGGGCTCTGAGGGAAGATAAAGGTTATTCACTTCACTGAACATGCTTCTTGATGTCCTCTTTAGAATAGGCTCTTGATTTCTCAAAATATAGCGATTATGTCAATGTTTTCTAGTAAGTTAGCCATTGAATCCTTGATGTTTCACCTTAATGGGGTTGTGTAGGTGTACAACACAGAAGAATACAAGTTAAAACATTTCAAGAAAAGAGTCAAAATTCTCTTACCATTCTTTTCCACCACCCTGTTTTCCTTACTTGATGCTTTGATCAGAGGGAAGTCAGCCATGCTTTGAATGATGAAGGGTGGGATGTGCTATGATGGGGTATGTTTGGGGGTTGGTTGGAACTCTTCCCTGTCTGTGCAAATGAATGCAAAGAGAAAATTTAAACGGCCCATCAGCATTTTGTTTACCATACTATTATATAAAATCATATTTGAGGAAAAGGTGCTCATAGAATAGGAAGTTGTATGTGATGCAGAGGAAAAGCATTGGATCCAAAAAAAAAAAAAATAGGAACTAGAAAAAAGATAAACAGAAAAGAGGGGAAAAACCCACTTTGTAGGTTATTATGCTTCCCTTCTTTGAAGATACCTGGACTCATGTAAGGAAATGTAATGAGTATATGTCTTTAATGATCATTAGCTCTTCCAAAAGTCAAATGTTGGAGGGCCTCCCGGGTGGCGCAGTGGTTAAGCGCTGCGCTGTGGAGCTGTTGGCAGCGGCGACGTGAGTTCAACGCCCGGCCAGGGAGAATCTCACATGGTGCAGCAGACCTCTCCTGCCTCACCCGCTGCTCTCCTCAGCAGTGTATTTCTGATCTGCCTGTTCTGCTACCCGCTCTGTCTCTGGTGAACCCTCTCGCCGCCCCACACCTCTGCCTGTACCCCAGCTTGTATGTATAAAAAAAAAAGTCAAATGTTGGAATAAGAAATAACAGAATTGCAGTTATTTGGAGACATACAATGTCATTCATTCATCATACGTTTTCTACAATGCTCAAGCACAATGTTGTAGGCATTAGTAAGATATAAAACAAATGCCTTTCCTCGTAGGTATTACATTTAGAAGGTGACATAGACGTAGAAATAGATATTAGTAAATGTGTCAAGTAGTAATAAATGGTATTGGGGAAATAAGTTGATAGCTAATGGTGGGACTGTTACTTTAGGATGATCTGTAATGATCTTTCTGAGGAAAGGACATTTGAGTACAGACTGAAAGAAGTAAGGAAATAGGTCATGTGACAATCTGAAGAACAAGGAAACAACAAGAACAAATATCCTGGGGAATGTACTTGAGTGCAGAAAAACTTTCTAAGTAAGACTAAATTTAGCTGTAGCCAGTGTAATGCATGTTGGGCTAGTATTGCCTTCTTACTTTTCTTAAACCGAGCTAGCTTAAGTATTGCCTTGTCATTAGCGGAAGCCATTCTTATGCAAATATATTTTAGAACAAGGAGATCCAATGTCTATGTGAAATCATTTATGTTGGGGAAATGTGATGAAGTCTTGTATTATATCTAATATTGAACAATAGAACTTTCACTACTAATTTTTAAGTAAGTAGGTAGTTATCTACCTCTGTTAAATTTTATTTATTTAATAGAGAGAAATGCATCTGTAATGTCTTAACATATATATTTTAAAATATTTATTTATGCATACAAGAGCTGGGGTGCAGGCCAGAGGTGTGGGGGTTGAGAGGATTCACCTGAGACAGAGTGGGGAGCAGAACAGGCAGATCTACTGAAATACACTGCTGAGGAGAGCAGCGGGTGAGACAGGAGACGTCTTCTGCACATGTGGGTTAGCTCCCTGGCCTGGGATCTAATTCCTGCTGCAGTGGTTTCATAGTGCTGAGACTTAACCCTTTTCGCCAGCAGGGAGGCCCCTATCTTAACAGATTTTTAAAGGAAAAAAGAAGAGACTGACCAATTAAAAAAAAATCTAATAAAATCTGATATGGAGGAAATTACTAATCTATTAGTACACATTTACTGATAGAAAAAAAATGAGAGTCTTTAAGAATAAAATAAAGTATCTGAATACATTTTTACACAGTTAATATATTCTGGGAAAGATATATATTTGATGGGAAAAAAACACTTGCAAAGTCTGTATTTCTCTACAATGACAAATGCATTTCCATCTAGTGGTATGTAGTACTCTCTTGTAATGCTGGACAGTGGCAGTAAGCCATAGCTCCCTATCAGCCATGTCATCAAGAGGGTAAACAACTGATATTCTCAATGTACTAGACTGTAAGAATTCTTGACACACTTAAGGTAGAAGAAACTAAGCTATGATGCTCAATAGATTAGGTGTATTTAATGCATTTTTAACTCATGATATTTTCAGTTTATGATGGATTTACTGGGACTTAACCCAATTGCAACTCCAGAAAGTTCCTTAATCCAAATAATAACATAAATATGCAAATATAGAATTTGAAAATCCCAAAATAGGAGAATAGGGGAGCAACATCAATAGAAATTAGACATCTAAAAACTGCAGGGCCTCCCTGGTGGCGCCGAGGGTTAAGTCTCAGCACCATGAAGCTATCCTAAGCCACTGCAGCAGAGTTTGACCCCCCAGCCAGGGATCTTCCCACATGGGGCAGCAGACCTCTCCTGTCTCCCAGTTGTTCCCCTTAGCAGTGTATTTCAGTCAATCTGCCTGTTCTGCTCCCCACTCTGTCTCTGGTGAATCCTCTCACCACCACCACCCCCCCCACACACCTCTGGCCTACACTCCAGTTTTTGTATGCATAAATAAATAATTAAAAAAATAAATAAAAATTGCAGCTTTTCTAATTTAGTGAGGGCAAGACGATCCAGTAATCTAAGATTGTCTGATTTTTCAAGGGGAACCAGAAATCTAGATTAATTTCAACATGCAATCACCCAATTTTTTTATATATATATTTTATTGTATTTATGTCTTTTACATTTTGTATTTTCCTTGGGTAGCCCACCACCAATTCACCTGTGATCCATCTCCATGGTCCCTTGTGTTCTTTTCTATTCCATTTTGTGCGCTTTTCCTTCCCTCCCTCTGCCTCCCCCCCTCGGCCCCCCCGCTGATTGTCTCTCTCCTATTTGGTTTCCTTATAGTCCTGTTATAAGTGAAACCATTTGATAGTTTTCTCTTTCTTTCTGGCTTACTTCACTGAGTATGATCCCCTCTAATTCCATCCATGTCGCTGCAAATTGCATGTGTTTATCTTCTTTCCATGCTGAATAGTATTCCATTGTGTATATGTACCACATCTTCTTGATCCAATCATCTATTTTTGGACATCTGGGTTGCTTCCATACCTTTGCTATTATGAACAGTGCCGCAATGAACCAATCACCCATTTTTAACTGTTGACAACTACTTTTAAAACACATGTAAAGTATGGCTATGGACTGAGTCTGTTTTATATAGGTTTCAACTCCTGATTTAGATATGTCTTAGAGATGGAATTTTTTTTCGTATAAATGAAATCCTATAATAGGAGTACCCCAATTTTTCATTTTTTACTATTTTATAAATCAATATATCTTATAATGGTTTATTGCTGCACCAGTAGTTCAGCACTTCCATGTTCCATCATGTGCTAGGTAACTGTTTAGAAATACTTTCATGGTGCATGTAGAAACCGTGAACTTATAAAAAGACTTTGTTATCAGTCACTTAATCTTCCAGAACATAATCTACAAACTATATAATTCCCCACCACTAGCAAAGCAATTTATAGATGAAAATGATATAATTCCTGTCCTCAACACATAAAATTGGATAAAGTACATATGCACATGTGGGGAGTATGTATGTGTGTAAGCTCTATTCTAACAGGGTGATCACCTGAAAGCTTATTAGAAATGTAGTATTCCAGGACCCACTGTAGACCCCCCTGAACTAGAATGTGATCCTAACAACATCCCCAGGTGATTTATATGCATAATAAAATTTGATAAGCCTTACTAACAATGAAAGTTGTAACAAAGAATAAGTTATTAAAGGAAGAAGTATACCACTAGCCAAGGGCCTCAAGAAAGTGTCAAAAGAAAAAGTTGACCCTCAGTTAAGAAATGAAAGATGATAAAGACTAAGGGAAAAACGCTCCTTTTTGTCATTCACAAAATATCACAAAGAATCTGATTTTTAGATACCTCAAACTCCAATTTTTTGCTTTCGATTTTAACTACCTATGTATGGAAAACCCTTCCATCCACTCTACCCTTCTTCCCATTGAGTCAGTGCATCACATTAGCCCTGGCAATAGTGGTTTCATTTTTCATTTCCCAAAAGAGATTTGGTCAATTGACTTAGTTGGTCTGTTGATAGCATCATTAAATGCTTTTAAATATACTGAATGAATATTGTGTATCAAGCTTAGAGATCATGAGTATATTCTAGAGCTATGAAATTTTTCAGTAATGCTAAATAGGTCTGACTTAAGTAATGGACTTCAAAATGCATTTATCCATACCACTGGCTCTCAAATTCTCTCTCTCTCTCCCCGCCCCCTCCCCTGATAATATGGACAACATATATAAATATCATATCTTGACAAGAGCTTTTTATTCATCTGATTTCAGTGTCTGTTAAATAAGTATTTGAGATAGCTAGTTTTTTCCCCATGAAATAACGCTTATCCTTTTTTAAAAAAAAACAAAAAACAAAAAACATTTTTTTGTGTGTGCATACAAAAGCTGGGGCATGGGTCAGAAGTGTGTGGGGGGTGGGGCAGTGGGAGGGTGGTGAGAGGATTCACCAGAGACAGGGTAAGGAGCAGAATAGGCAGATTGACTGAAATACACTGCTGAGGGGAATAGCGGGCAAAACTGGAGAGGTCTGCTGCGCCATGTGGGTTAGCTCCCTGGCTGGGGATCAAACTCATGCTTCATTGGCTTGGGATCACTTCACAATGCTGAGACTTAACCCCTTGTGCCACCAGGGAGGCCCCAACACTTATCCTTACTCATTATGTATGAAGTATTCTGATTTTTTTTATCCTGTTTTAGTTTGTTTAAAAATATAGATGTGGTCTAATGGTCACAAGTTGCAGTTTGCAAATAATAGTCTGGGTCTACCAGATTGAAAGTCCAAGTAAATGCATTTCTTATTCTTCACATGAAGCTAGAGAAGTACTGGGAAGAAAGGGGAGTGACTGAAGTTTGTTAAGTAGTATCAGAGGCAAGGTCAGAACCAGGCCTGCTGGTTTCAAGTTCTTTATTCCTTGCACCATTAAATCAATTGAGATTGTGAAAGGCCTTGGAAAAGTGTGAAATTAGTGCTGCACCAACATAAACTATACTGGAAATCAGAGAAGGTCAGTAATAAGCCCAAGATTGCCAGTCAGTAGCAGAGCTGGATTTGAAAACAGGTCCTATAGAACTGCAAAACCTGTTTTCTTCAGGGCTAACACTCTTCCCCTCTTACCCCCCATTAAAAGGGTGGGTACAATTAAAAACAAATCAAACATAAGCATAGCAAAGTTTTATTAATTTGGGGGTCAATCTGATGTATCATATTCTTTCAACTTTGACCATCTCTTGGGTTGACTTTTTCCAGCTGCATTGAGCTATAAATTGACAAATAAAAATTGTGTATATTACCCAGTTTAATATCTATCCTTCTAGAACTTTTTATATGCATTTGTAAACATATCTATTTATTACTAAAGTCTTTCTCTTTTTTCCATTTCTTTCCTTTCCTCTTTCCTTCCTTCCTTCTTTCCTTCCACCAAAAAAAAAAAAAAAAAGGCATTATGGTATACACATTCTGTAATTATTACTTTTGCCATAGTTGCATGTTGAAATTATTATTTTTTTGGTCAGTATATAACAATTTACTTAGTGATTTTTATTGGCTGTAAAATATTCTAAAATACAGCTGCTATACAATTTCTTTGAAAATTTCTCTATTGATGAGCATTTATGTTGTTTCTATTTTTGTGAGTACTAGCAGTGACACAATGAACATCCCTGCACATTCCTTTGTGTACAAGTGTGTTTTTATGGGATAGATTTTTAAGTGGAATTGCTGTGTTTTGGCATTTAAAAGGGTTTTCTGGAGAGTGACAAACTGCCCTTCACAAAAGGCCAAGATAATTTACAGAATGAATACATCTTGTTGGGAGGAATCAGAGGAGAATTTATTTGATGTGGACCTTGAGGAATAAACAGAATTTCTATAGGATTTCAGAGTCGGGGAAAGAAAGGACAGAAGCAAGAAAGGCATGAGGAAATGAGTACAGGCAGTGAAACCTATAGCTGATCTTACAAGAAAGACAGCTCACTGGGGGTAAAATGTAGGGAGGGTTAATGGGAGATGAAGCTGGAAAGTTTACTAAGTCTAAACTTACTCTTCAGGCTCTGAGAAAACAATAAGGTTTTTTTTTTGGTCATAGTTGTTACCGTAATTAGGTCAAATCTGCCTTTATCCAGAAGGCACAAAAATAACAGGGCATTAGTCACTTTTCTGCTACCTGCAACCATCGTATTGGTTTTGAAATGCTGCTCTTTTTATTCTATTTTAAAATTCTGTTATCCAAAACAAAACCCAGGATTTAAAAAAGATACCTAGAAAGTATAGGGCCAAGATGTGATTTCTTATCAACCTAAGTTAAAACAACTTCACTTACTTTGTTATCTACAAGTTTCTAAAGATTATGAACTTCTCTGGCTATTTATGAAGGTGAGGAGAATTCTTGAAACAATGCCTTATCATTCTTACTATATTTAGGAGTAAATTAATAGACTTTAAATATAGTAGGGTTAACCCTACTAACCAGATTGGAGCAAATCACTGGATAGTAGAAATCACACAACTCTTCGGGAGGGAGAAAGGGGACCTGTACCTAGAGGTTAGCATCCCCTCTACACAAGTCCTCTGGTATTTGCTAAGCAGTAGGCACACTCAAATCCTTCAGTGATTTCTCTGCTATAAAGTCTTATGAGTACTAATAGTCTTTCTCCAAACACCTCAAAAATAGTCTGGGAACATAGCTCATATCAAATAGCTGTGATAATTGGGGAACATCCTAAGGACAGCTTCTTTAAGTTACATTTGACTAGAGTTATAATCTTTTGCCCAAGTGAACTTGTGATGTAAACAAAGGTAAGATAGGACTAGACAATGCTCGCTGTAATAATCATGAGGTTTGGGGAGAGGAAAGGAGAGGGTTAGACTTTTTTGCAATGACTTAACACACAGAGTATGACTACATTTCTATTTGATGATATAGTTATTTAGATAACACAGCAATTATTATATTAGATAGGAGACTTCTTGAGTGCAGGTTATGTGTAGGATTCATCTTTGTGTCTTCCAAACAACTTGACACTATGTCTCTAGTATATCGGAGAAACCCAATAAATATTTGTTGAATTGGATGATTGAATGATTAAGCCAATGAATGGAATCAAACCTACATTGTTGTTCTCGTCTATTCCATCAATCTTTATGCTATCACATTCATCTCCTCTTTAGGATAATTACCTACTTGGGAAATGGGAGAATACAAGAAATGACTAAGTGACAGTGTTCAAAGAGATGGACTTTCCTGTTCTGTTTTGCTGCTGTTGTTTTGGTTTAATAAGCACACTGCACCTTGATGAGATGAGTGCCAGGGTATTTACCTCCAATGTTTTGTAAAACAATGTACCTGATACTGCACTCACTGTTTATATAAATATATGCACGCAGATTTAGAAAAATTTAACTTTGTTAAATTAAATCTATTTTATCGCAGTAAAATGATTGGGGTAATAAAGGGGCAAAGAAAGATAATGCTGAATTGTAATGGCTAAAACCTGTGAGTGGAGCATTATCTTGCTGCTGCTGTTGTAAAGACCAGTAATTGCAGCAGTCTAGACATAGGAACAGATGCAAAGTAGAGCTTTATTATATCAGACATTTGCCCTACTATGATACAGTCTAATTGCCCAGAAAATACATTTCTACATGAATTATTCTTAATTTGATTTGAAATAGGCCAACTGTTGTATTTTACGGAACTTTATCAAATGATAACATGGAGCATTAAATTTAAGAATAGTTTCTCTTCAGTGCTAGTGCTTTTGAGAAAGCAAAGGAAATCCTCAAAAATTGAAATTCTGTAAACTTTTCAAATATGTAGAATATTTGCTTGGTAATATAATTAGAATTGTGGCCATCATTGTTACCTGCCTGACTTTCTAAGTTTGCAAAGTTCTGTTTTCAGGTAGTCACTTTTGTTCTCTCTAAATGTCTTCTCTAAAACTAAAGAGAAAATCATAGTCCCTTATTGAACCTCAAGATTCACTGAAAGCAGAATTTGTTTAATATATATATATTACTAAAGAGAGGCACTATATATTGAATATTGACTTATTGAATCTTGAGGTTCAGTAAGGGACTATGATTTTCTCTTTAGTTTTAGAGATTTAGAGTTTATATATATATATAGTACCTCTCTTTAGTTCATTACTTAACTCCAAAAGTGGTTGCTAAAGTTAGCTCTTTTCTCATTGCAGTTCTAAAAGAGTTTTTTAACTTTGCTAAGCATTAAATGTGAATGGTTTTTCTGAAGGAAATGTGACCCGTATAACCAGTTCTCTTTCGCTAATTTTTTAAGGTCCATTAGAAGTGAGTAATTCTGTGTGTCTGTAACTTTATGCCAGTATTTTTAAGAAATTCAATTCAATTTTTTTCTGCCACTAGTGAATTTTAAAAGTCTTAAACATGCCTAAACAACTCAGGGGATTTAAAGAAAATTATAATAGTAACTAGTTTCTCCCCCCTCCCTAAAAAAATAGCACACAGTACTAAAATTATTTAAATTGACTGAGCCTTTTAGGCAAGTAAACACATTTTAACTAGTTTTTTTTCCCAATCCCTCCATTCATGCCAACTATAGAAATTAGCCTTCACTCTTCCTTCACTTACACATGGATACACACACTTGCATGGACACAAGAAAAATTTCTTTTCTCCTGTCAGCATTCCTCCTCAACAATGGTTAGATTAGTGGCATGAAGGCGGCCGCAGAGAAAGGACATTCAGGCCAGAAGGCTCCCCACAGGCACAGCTGGTAGGGGTTAATGGCGGCTGAACCTCCCAGCCAGGGCCTTTTCTCTATTGTGTGTTCAACTCCTGGGAAGGAGGGAGACTTGTGACAGCCTCTGGGGTGCAGCGGATCAGAGGTATAGCAACTGGGTCACAGAAGCAGTGTGCAAGGGGAAAGAGAGTTTAAGATTGCAGGGAAAATGAACTCTAAATACAAATGGCCGTGTCTCTATCTGCACACAACTGCTGCGGGAAAATGCAAAGCATTGTTTAGTAACACGGCTTATAGCCTTTTAATTCATATCGTATCTTTACAGGAACAATTGGGCAGAGATGTTGAATTATTCATATTGGAAAGTAGTGGAAATTTGAGTCAAAACCATACATGTATGGCTAATGTATGTTATTAAAGTTTGTGTGTTAATGTCTGGGAGTTCTATTTTCCACATGGTGTAAGGACTCAAGTCCTCAGACACAATGGTGGTGGTGGGGTGGAAAATGGGAGTCTCTGGATAAATAGCAGGTTGAAATTTGAGAGTGATTAATACATGTGCATTTCCAGATAAAGTAGGTGGGCTTGAACACGTACCATGGAATGGACAGTGGCATGCAAGGGGTTCTGGGCTTCTAATTTTCTTGAATTAAGAATAAGGCAAAGCAGTAATAACAATAGCAACACTGAAACAATCCTTGACATTTGATCTCTTTAATGGATTTTTATATTTAACTAGATAAATGAGGCCTCTAGACAAAACATGTCTTTTATAGAGAGGCTGTATTTCTTGAAGATAGAAAGCTTTTCAACTTTGGGAGACACTTACCTGTTAGAGCTATGGAGGTGGGTTTTGTCACAAAGCGTGAGCTCATGGCTCAGGGCCTCGTGAACGAAGGGTCTACGATAAATATTTGTTAAATAAATGAGGACCCCGCAGCCACAGAAATTGAATCTGCTGTTCATTTTTGGCTTAAGAGTCTACTTGTCTGTAAATAGGAATAAGAATTCTTATCAGAATAAGGCCCAGAAGGATGTTTTTTATGTTGGTAAAGTAAATTTGGTTCTTTACAAAACAGCTGAACATCTCTACCAAAGGATGTTAAAAACAATTCACTTCCAAATTAACATTGGCCTAATTTCTTTCCAATAAACCTGGCCTTAAGAGCTGTGTAATTGGAGACCTGGTTTTTTTGTTGTTGTTGTTTTTGGCCACATCTAGAGGGCTGAATGCTAGAGGCATCCTTATTCTAATGCTTTTGGCTTGCCTTATCTAATTTGAAATTTTAATGCCACTTGATGAAAATTTACCCTCTACTTGAGTTTGTTTTGACTTCTTGTACTCTGGGAAAAGGAAGCAGGGGGCTGGAGAACCGATTAGGGCCCTCACATTTTACCTGCAGCATCAACACTTAATACTTCCTCCCTTGAGTCACAATAGTTTTTTTTGGAAACAATACAGCCCAATGAGCTCATTCAAGTTGGTCTCTTTAGAGTGTAACAGGGGAGGGATAGCAAATGAGTCAAAGCCCCACTTGGAGGCAAATTGAAGAGGGTTCTGCTTTGCTGAACCTTGATATGTCTTCTGGGAAGGGATTGACATTCAGAGTGCACAAACCTCCTAGGGTGTCCTAGTCACAAATGAACAACAGAGTGACCACCTATTACAAGCATCACCCTGAATGCCTGCAACCTGTTAGTGTATTTGTTCCCATGTGCTAATTTGAGGTAGCTGGAGATCAGCTAGCAGCTCAGAAGAACATAACCACTTTAATATGTTCCTAAGGGGAGACAATATTACAGGTCAGTGTTACTTTACAAGAGTCACAGGTATAAAACAGAAGCCATTATTTGACACACAAATATTAATTTCATTCCTGTCATTTCATTAAAAACATCGAGGGCTATCCTAACATGTTTTCTAAATTTACAAAAGTGAAAACACAGAAGCTCTTCTAGTGTACACAGTAAGAGATAGGGAAGCCTAAAATGTATCCCTGAAAATGCTAGTCCCTCTCTAGAAAGGACTTCCTTTTCTTTCCATCTTTATTTTAGGTTGAGGGGGTGTGGCAAAAAAAAAAAAAAAAAGAATCAGCAGATGGTACATTTCTATTATCTCTCTAACCACCCAGAAGCCTAAGAATTAAGGTCTATTCTCCATTTTTTAAATCTGTAGGCTGTTGGACTCAAAGCTAAAAAGTTTGTGTGTGTGTGTGTGTGTGTGTTTGTGTGTGTGTGTTGGTGTGTGTGTGTGTCTACACACTTAACATTTGTTTTTAAAAAAGGGAAAATGAGACAGCTGGACAGAGATTTTTCTCTCCTGTTAAGTTTCAACTCACATTGCATTTTTATGACTGTATTATTATAAATCCCTGAAAATAAGGCTAACACAGTCTTCTTGTAGCAGAGCTTGCAGGTGCTGGTGTAATAAGATACATTTGCATTCCCTGTTTTTGTGAATAAAAGAGAAGGTGAGATGAGGAGAGTTTGTTGACCTTATTGTCCTCTTATGAGTATCAAGCATACAAAGATACAAAGAAATATTAAATTAAGAACTCAAAGAATTGATTCAAATGACAGACATGCACATTATGAAGGTTTTGCATTTAATAAACTCCTGATTTCCCTGGGGTGAAGCAATTGATTCAAATAGTTTGTTGTCACATTTTTGTAAATGTAGGTGATTCCTTTTTCAAAAACAAATTTAACAGAAGATGCTGTTTACAAAATCACAGTGCTGTTTTTAAATCACTCACTCCAAGATCCTGTGATACAACTACATAGGACGTGCTAGGGAAAGGGTTAAGCTTTTCTGACTTTCAGATACAATGAAATTATGACAGGAAGAAAATTGTGCCATTTTAGCATGAAAATGCTTGTACAAATACTGTCGTTCCTTCCTTCTTACTTTCTTTATAATGCCTCAGCGATAGCTAAGATGACAGACATTTGACAGGTATCTGTAAGCATACGGCCCAGGCAGCTCATTAAAGTTTTTCTTTCTATGCATCAGCTTTCACAAAGGCAAAAACCCATTAGCATTGACTATTTTGCAGATTAGAAGAATTAAGGGCTTCAAACGTTGGCTTATACCAAGCAATGTCATTTGTGAAGTGATGTTTGCTTTATTATTTCCCTTTCTCTCCCTCTGAAACCAGACTGACATGACTTTAGCTCAACGTAGGGCGTAATGTGCAAACCAAAGGACTGGCTCATCGATGAAAAGAAACACATTCCCTTTTATACATGACTGGAATGGCAAAAAGGGGAGACTTTACATGTACTATTTAGGCTCATTAGAGGACTGATTATGATAGTTCTCTGGTGTAATCTTTAATCGACTTTGACACTAGATTTGCCCCGTTACAAATCCTGTCATGCAAATTAAGTCATTTGTGTTGTTTGATATGGAAAGATCTGCTATGAAATGAAAGATTAGCTCGCAGATGAGGCACAGGAGACCGCTGCCCTCGTGCACTGTGCAACTGATTACAGGGATGAGAGCGTCCATTTCTACACTGCTGTTAACATTTAGGAAAGGAGATTAAATTAACGTGGCTTTAGGTCTTCCTGCATGAAGATATTCAAAATAGATGTTCATGTTTTCATAGCTATTATCCTCGGACTATACCAAACAGGTGCTCTGAAGGCTATTCCACAATGTCCAGTTATTTTAACCCATTTTCCAGCGGGTAGAATTGTATATGTGTACGTTCATGGATGAAATTCCTTTTCTATACAGGTGATCAGTGTTGACTGACTAATGGGCAACCTGACAAACCAGATGGGCGCTTTATTTGCCCCAGTAATCCATAATTTACTGTGGACCTTCTACTCTCATCCCACCTTCTATTTAAATGTCAGATGGTGACACTCAGGTGTTTGGCCTAAATGATGGTAAAATAGAAAAGTTAGTATCTTGTAAGACTTGAGAGTTTCGAAAAATAAAATCATGAAAAACTAAATCATAAATAAAACAATGATGTGAATAGTGACTTCTCCACTCCAAATCTTAATTCCCCATTTTTCCACATCTCTTACTCATTTCTAAATCTGCAGCCATCTGATTTTCATCCCTACCATGCCACTGAAACTTCCATACAAGACTATGAAGATTCCTTATGGTTAAATCTAAAGAATAATTTTGTGATGACATGATTATTAATGTTAAAATAATGACTCCAGAAACTGGACTCTTGCGCTTTTTATAATCTGGCTTAGCTTTGCTAAGTATCTGTCTGGCCCTGAGAGATGGGAAAGAGAAACTACATTTAATTAAAACTGCTTCATCCTACAAGCACATCATAGAATACATTAGTTTTGAATTTTTTCCTTCAAAAATATCTTCTGACGTATAGCAAGAATTTGGTCTGAATTTCACCATATTCAGACCAAATCTGATCAGACCAAATCATGGCTGGTAATCAATATATCTACCTAGCAAGGAATATGTTATAGTGAGTTGAAAGTAAGCATTAAGAACAGTTGGCAGGGAGAAATTCATAAGCAATAATCCGAACAGCACAGAGAAGCTTTAAAAATAGTTTGATTTGAGGTACGTATGACCCCTTAGCATCTCTGAATTTAGAGACCAAATGTAAACAGTGAACTAATTCCTTCCTTCAGTGATCCTTCAACCAAAACTGGTGAAGAAACTTGTTCTTGGTGAAACCATTTTATGGTGTTTCAAGAAAGTACCACTTTCCTATATATGCTGATAGTTTGTGATTGTCGTTTAAGAGTAATTACATTAGGTTAAACTAGATTGAGGTAGAAAAGTAGCTATATAAATGAGAAATTTTTAAAAACAAATTTTAAAGGATTAACTGCATTGAACATATGGTTGTATTTTTTTAAATCATATATTTAAAGTAGGAATTAAAAGTTACAAAGTTATTATGTATACTTTTGCTTCATTGAAAAAAATTTTTTGAATTGACACAATCAATAGGGCCAAACCAAACATAATCCAGTTGTCCTGCCTTTACTGTTCCTTATTTATAATCTATGGCTTGCATCCTATCACTTTTCACAAATAATTTGTTAAAAAAAGTGACAAAATATGATT
Source organism: Scalopus aquaticus (assembly GCA_004024925.1). NCBI lineage: Eukaryota > Metazoa > Chordata > Mammalia > Eulipotyphla > Talpidae > Scalopus > Scalopus aquaticus. The sequence goes on from PVIJ01009651.1 coordinate 24,770, forward strand.
ATAGACTTGCCATTAAATGAAAGGTCAAATGTAACACAGCAGTCAGCTGGCTGGAAAATATGTAGGCGCTCTGCATTTCAGGCACCAGATAAATATTCCGCGTAATTCAGGGGCTGTCACAGAAGGTGCCTTTGATTGAATACTAACGTAAATAGTCATTTAAAATCCCTTTAAATGATCATAACACAAGTTAGAGTGGCCTCCAGCAGCTTCATCCGTGTATCTTCTTTTGGAATATTTTTAATAGGCATGCTTTGTCTTTTGAATGAGTCACACACCTCTGTTTTGATTAATTTTGATCAAATTTGGAGATTTCATTTCTCTTGTAGCTAGGTAGAGTTTTAGCCATTTAGATATCAGTGAAAGGAATTTTAATGAATGAATAGCATGTAGGTTTTCCTTGGCAATCCCCAGGGGTAAATCAGTCTATAATAGAATTTAACTAAAGATTTTTAAAATTCTCACATTTTCCCTTGCTTTCCTTACCAAGGTGTAAGAAAATGTAGGAAGATTTCATTCCCCTTAATATTGTTGAAAGACAATGAGAATCTGTGCAAAATCAAAAAAAGTATGGAGGAAAGGATCCTTAAAAATGGATAAAGGAAGAAAAAATAAGAGTTTTATATAATAAAAATTGAGAAATATGTCCATAAGAATGGATTAAGTATTGTTCCATTTATTACTATTACACTGACATTTATATGACTGAGAATTCCTGCAGTTTATGTATAGTGTTTCATTCATAGATATAACCTTGTTATTAATGTAGTACTTTCAATTTTATTTTATAGCACTGTAAGCTAGATTGTTGCTATTCCTCAGCCATCCACTTGACTTAGGGATGGAGGCAGGGAGATATGTTTTTTTCAGGCCACTGATGGGCCTGTGTGAAGTCACAGTCTAGTACTTTCAGGCAAGGCAATGGCTGGAAAACTGCATTAAATCACCTGGGAGACTTGGTAGACCACCTGTGCACTTTCTCCTTCAGTTATAGAAAGTAAGATTTTATATTTCTACTAAATTGGTTGATGCTGATAATACTGGTTCCAGGATTATACTTTGAGAAACTTGAAATAGAGGGTCATAGAGATTGTTGAGGGTGTGAGACTCTTTACTTTGGAAAATCTGTGAATAATAGGGAGAGAGAGGAAATAAATTGCCAACCAATTTCATTGTCATTTAATGTTTAGTCTTTCTCTCTTTCCTCCAAATTAGGCAATATCCAACTTTAGTTGCCAGTATTTATTTTTAAATTTTTATTGAAATTCAAATATATTTTTTTCCCAAAGAAGAAGAATACAATATGTGGGATATAATAAATACACTAGTAAGCACTTGTAGACTGTGTTTCTGTCTTTTGCTCTTAGGCTAACCTAAAGAAAATATTTAACATAATGTTTATGATTTATAGGATAGTGTGGTGCTTATAACGAAGGATAATTTTAATTTAAATATCCATCTAATCTCCATCATTATGTGGCAAAATATATTTTGAATTCTGTTGGATAACATAACAACAGATGACTAGAATGAAATCTCTATGGATAATGTGAGCAAAGGAAATAAATAATAGACTAGTGTCAGGGAGCGGTGGGTTGTGAGAGAAAGCCCAAAGTCTTTTATATCAGGAATTTCAATTTCCAATTACAATCCTTTCAATAACCTTGAAAAAGCTCATGCTGTGGACCAGGTACTGAGTTAGGGCCTGGGGGTTAGGAGATAGTGAGATTAAATTCCTACCTTCAGAGGACTATCATCTTATTTGCTCTCTCTATGTTAACTAAGCAGGTTAAAGAAGAGCTTAACCTTGTGGGAGTGAAGAAGCTACAGTGGTCCTAAACTTAGCAATCCTAGACTTACTAGTACTTGGGTAACTTTGGGTCAGTCACTAAACCTCCTTGATCCTTGTATATGCCATTAGTTGACTATCATGTTGTTTTTTCCAAACTTTAGATTATGCCCTATCATACCATGATTTTACTAAGTTTTCACAAAATTAATTTTACTTAATGTAAGAATATATGCATGATCTTCATTTTACAGTTGTAATTACTTTTCTGAAACAGTGATAACTAGGTCTGTCCTATACTTTGGAGAAGACTTCTGAGGGCCAAAGAGATGATTTATATTAAGGACTTTGCAAATTGTAAAGTACTATGGGTATATGAGGGATCATTGTTCACTACACATAAGCATGTGTTTGTATGAAGGTTTTTCTCTTTGTCAGTTACTCTCAGATGTTCTAAGTAGGGAAATGAAAGATAAAAGCATTTCCTCCATGAGTCTTGCCCTTCTAGAACCGCACGTCCTTTCATTGGTTACCATGTATGGATGCTTTTCAGATTAAGTGCCACACTGCACCTGTACTTCTGACTGACTCACAGTACTGCCCTGGCTTTACAATGGCCGAGCAAAGTGTTTTTCCCACAGTTATAGTCACACAGTCATATAAACAGCACAGCTAACCTGTGGTAGGTGTTGTTGTTGATGGGCATTGTGAGGGGAAAAAAGCCTCAAGAACTGTGTATACCTTGATTGGAATCTGGTCTTAGTGACATACATTTGTCTGCCTTTGGGGAAATCATTCTAACCTCTTTGAACTTAAGCTTCCTCATCAGTAAGATGGGTAAAAATCCTATCTATAAATTTAGTGATGGTTAAATGAGTTATTTAAATAGCTTACTATAATAAAGGTTGGTTTATGGCAACAGTGTAATTATCTCATAATGTTGGCGGTTATGATTATGATGATGTATTTTGTTTGTGTGTGTGTGTGTGTGTGTGTGTGTATGATTCATATTATTATCAAACTTACAAAACACTTTTTAAAGCCTATAAATGTTATTAAATTTTTAAGCTTAAATTTAGCAAGTGTCCAAAACCCATTTCTATATAGAGAGCAGCCCTGTCAGCATTTCAGAAGTGACATGAAAACTGCCATCTTGTCCCTGTCGCTACTTCTAGTTTAAGTCTAAATTCTTCTTGTCCATTTCTTTCCATGCTTTTCTCTCTGATAATTCTATTCACTTTGGTGACCCTTCAAATGTCAGGGGTTGATTTCCCAAGAGTTGACAATTACAGACAGCTATCTCGTCAAGTACAATGCACCTGTTTCCTTGCTGTTCCATGTTAAAAATTCAAATTTATTATCTGACCTCTTATTTCTTCATCTCCCTCCAGCTCATTATCGTCATTTTGATCTACTGTTCCTCTGTCCATATTACTGTTCCTGGTTTTGTTTTGTTTGTTGGGTTCTTTATTTGTCTGTACCTGTAATGTGGTAGGCACTGTGCTAAGCACTAGGTGTGGAGAAACAAAATAGAGTTTACCTTCATGGTGCTCTTAATCTAATGAGGAAGACAGTCTATTAGACCAACAAGCATGAGATGATGTGGGAAGGACCAGGGTTGAAGTATGTACTGACTACTGAAGAAACTTAGATTAATAGACAGTTTTCCAGAGAATGTGTTGCATGGGTTATAAAAGACAAGTAGTGTTGGCCATATTTGGATGCAGAGAAAAGGTGTAAGAGTAAAGGACCAGTGTACTGCTGACATGGAGACCTAGGAAGGTTTGGAGTGCTTGAGGAGCTTTAAGTAGTAAGATTCAGTCTCAGCATGAGGTACAGGTGGGAGAGAGTTGGAGAAAGAAAGAATCTGGGTTTAGGGAGGTAATCAGGGGTGCCTATATATTTTATTAAAAAGACATTATCTGATTTGTTAGATCATAACAGAGTTAGAAGGACTACATAGCATCAAGTTTGGGGACAGGGATGCCACTTAGTTGCCATTGACTTGGGCTTCTCACAGAGTGGCAGTTGCACTCAGAAAGCCACAAAGCAGATGACATGGCTTTGGAAGCTCCCAAATGACACTTTTGTTGAAGTCTGCCCAGATTCAAGGAGAGGAATTAGACCCCACCTCTCCATTGAGGATTGGCAAAGAATTTGTGACCAAGTATAGTTTGCCACAGTGATTATGAAAATGGAAAATGGATACTACCTAGAAGTAACCTGCCTATCAAGTACAGGAAAAGAGCTACAGGGAAACTTGTAGTTAAGATCACAAAAGTTTTTAAGTCGATGTTGATCAGGGAGAAGAGATGCTCTCTTATCACTTGTTCTTGCCTTAGCTTAGCAGCTGCTCAATGTGGTGTTGTAAGTAGAGCTTATTTGCCTCTATCGACTTCTGTTTGCCCTAAAAGCAAAGATTGCAACTAAATTACTCAATTTGGATATTAACATGTAATAGGCATTAAAAAAATACTAGTTGAACAAATGCACAAATGAGTCATCAGTATTAGATAAAGCAAAAACAAAAGCTGAATTGGAGGGAAAAGATAATCTTTGATGTTAATTATATTCAAGTTTAAGAGGCCAATGATATATAGAAATTGTTGGCCATTTCTGAAAATATGAAATGGAAGTTCAGAAAAGTCCAAGATTTGTAAGTCACCTGTACAAAACTGATAATTGTCGAGCTGTATGAGTTCTCCAAGGGAGAAATGAAGAATAGAGACTAAGCTAAGAGTTTTTAATACAGGAATAGGAGGATGCATAGGCTGTCAGAGAATGTGGATGATGGATTCTTACCTCCACAGGTGAGGAAGGTCTCACAAGTAAGATGAGACTTGTGAAAAGTCAATATTTATCACCTTTGATTTTGGAATCTTAATCTTTCCTCTTCCTAAAATAATCACACACTTTATTGTAGGAATACAGGGAAATTTTCCCAAAGGAATCATCTAAATGGACCATAAGGCTATATATGCAAGAATTCCCTTACAGAAATACCTATAACAAAACAGTCATATTCTTCAGAGATGTCAAGAAAGATAAAGAGTAAGACAGGCAAGGTCAAGTTCTCCTTTCCTCCACATCCAGTAGATCTATACATATGTATTAAGACCCTGGGCCAGGACATGTAGTAAGTCATTAGGGTGAATCTCACTTAATGTCAGATCCCAGAAAGGACTGTAAAATGTAACTCAGTTATCACTCTGGTTATCATTTTAGGTAAACTCCACTCTTCAGAGCTCTAGGAATAATTGACGTAGATCCCAACCAATCCGTAACTGGAAAAATCCAAAACTTTCACTTGAATTTCTGCTAATTCCTGTGCTTTGCAGCCCCTGAGTCTAGCTCTAATATATGGCCGCAATTTTGCCCCCTTTTTCTTCGTGCAAACTTAGTTGATTATAATACAAATGACTCTCAGACTTCATATTGAGAAATCCTGGTAAATACTATATATTGTTCAATCATCTTACAAAGTCCCAGTTGTTTCCTCTCCTCCTGATTTGCAAAGAATTCCAGGAGTGCTTTTTTATCTTGCTACCAGTTCATAGGAAACTCCACTGTGAAAGATTTGAACTTGGGTCAAAATATGGTCAGTAGTTGATATACTTGGGGCTCTACCAGCCCAGGTTATCAGAAGTGTATATGATTTTTGGTGAGGACTGGACAAATTCGGTATATCCTCTGTAATAATAGGAGCTTAATGAGGGGAAAAATTCCAAATCTCTCTAGCTTTGTTTTGACTTACATATTTTCAAAAATAATTAGAAATACTTATTCAATAATAAAGTGCTATAAAAACCATATCCAGAAATAAGCTAATAAGAATCTTGAAAAAAAAAAGTACAGAAAGACAAGTGGATGTAAAACACTGGCAGATAAAAAGTAAAAAAAAAAAAATTAAGTAGTGATTTGGTCAAAAATATTTATTGCTATACTTAGATTTTTCTATACTGTTTCATCTAAAACATTGCTAAATGTCATCTTGTTAAGTCAGACATTTAATTTTGTAAAATACATATTTCCTTCCACTGCTCATTCCATGCTCCATTCATTTGGGATTTCATTGTTTCAAGAGAAAAAAAGAATTCTTGATCAATGAGTAAGTATCCCCAAATCCTTAATCTTGCTTTCCCACCTGATTTGGGGTGGGTCATTTAGCTTTGATTGTCCTTAAGTTTCTTGTCCATAAAATCATGAGCAGTGGTAAAATTTTCTTAAATCTTTCCAGTTCTAACATTCTTTAATTCCATGGTTCTGAAGTCAAAAGTTTGGAGTCTCTTGTCTGAAATTTATATAGTCAAGAGAAGAGAAATTTCCTTAAAATGTATCTTTGATAAGTTGGTCAATCATGAGAGCTGGTTTCTGGTTATTTTCTTGTGTTAATTACAATACATAGTAAGTATTAGGTATAGTCTAGCACTAGCTGATTAAAAATCACTTTTTTTGGTACTCTGAAATTACTTTTCCCTCTTACAGTCACCACACCTAGGCAGGTCAGCACCGTGTCCTCAAGCAGCTGACTCTGTTACTTGATTTTCATTAACTTAAGGCTAATGCTCATGGAAGGTTTTGACTCTGATCCAGAATTTTAGAACTTCAAAAAAGATACTGCACTGCCAAAAGCAACATATAGAGGCATTTACCAAATTATAGTGATGAATAAATTGAGAATGAAATATTATGAGGATGATATAGATCTCTACCACATAGAACTTTCTGGAACACATAAGGACCATTTTAGTAAAACCAGAATGATACAAAAAAGAGTTATCCTACCAAAGGTTAGTGTCTTTGAAAATCTACTGTTCACTTAACCTTAAATGTCTTGGAACGATGTCTCTAAGCCACTTTGGAAACATATGTGCACAGATACTTATCAATAAAGATAAAGTACATATGTTTGGAAAATTAACATATTCCAGGTTGCTATAGGAGCATAGGCAAAACAAAGTGTTAAGAGTCAAATTTTCTCTGGACTCAATTTAATATAAGATCTAAGAGGAAAAAAGATGATACATAGATTAAATTTTATTTTAGTATAATATTGATCATGATAATGATCAAGATGATGATGGGAATATTGATAGTATGACAATAAGTACACATTGCATAAGATTTAAGAGACCTAGCATATTGCTTATGGAACAATATTTGTTGTTGTATTGACAAAAATTTATATTTGAAAGAATAAACTATTGAGGTGCTTAGTCTACTTGTCATTCAATAAGTTACATATTGGCATACTTAGGGGAAAGTAGGCCTTAGAATATGTTGATTTTTTGAAACAGTTGGGAAATACATGCAAGTTTTAAAGTTTGATTAAATTTAAATTAGTGTAATTTAGTCAGAGTTTAGCTTAATGAATAAAAACAGTATAAATCAGTATATTAGCCATAGAAAGTAAAAAAGGAAACTATAATAAAGAATTGATTAAATGGATACCATAAATATTAAACACAGTCAAAATTGTAAAATGCTATCAGTAAACATTGAATGGTTCTCATTATGTGCTGTGTGTATGCTAAACTTCTAATCACTGACATTATTTCATTCAGTTTCTATGACAATCTTTTGGTGTGATAACTATTACCCCCTTTTTCAGATGAGAAAACTGAGTCTTAGAGGCTTGCCTCTAACCACACAACTACAGTTGCCATTTCAACTCCACATCTATCATTTGAACTCCATATTGGTAACAAGATCCACGATCTTAAATCACTGGGTCCCTCAATGAGCATGAAATAAACACCAACAGATAGAAATCACTGAGACAGAAACTTGTAATAGTGATTCGTTTTTGTTTGCTCAAGGATGTAGACATCATAAACTGTAATTGAATCATCTTTCATAAAGAAATAAGGATAATCTAAAGAAAATTGGGCACATAGTATGCCTCATTTGTCTTGCAAAATAAGCTTTCATGGGTACTGAATGAAGATAAATCCTCATGTAAAGAGTTGTGCCTAGTAACAGTTTCCAAATGCAATATATCATATAAACTGTAGTTTATATAAATGCAGCACACTGAGTTCATATTTTCCATGTTTTGTTACTTAGTACTTACAGTTACAAGTAGGCAACTTTAAAAGGCACACTTAGTGAAAAATGCAGGCTAGCAATACAGTAGTTGCTATGCCTTTCAGGCAAATGTATTTTTTTAAAGGGCACCGGCTTTTGAAGTGGCCCCATCTTCTCATATTGGCACATCATTATATGCAGTTACTTTATGCTTACAAGTCATATTGCTTCTTGTCCCCTCAGAATCTGCATCAAATCTGAATTCTGTGTCATCACTTCCAATGCCGGAACCCTGGCTCTCCAGATAAGAGGTATGTAGGGAAACAGGATTATGGGAGAGAACATCTTGCACCAATCTTCAAATCTCCCCTGTAAATCTATACCTCCCCTGGAAAGAATGATATAAAGAAAATGGGAAAGAAATAAAAATCCTTTTCTGTCTATGGCATACAAAGAAGAGCATCATGAATGCTAAAATTATTAAAAGGACAACAATTTGCTTGTCACTACAAATAAAATAACCTGCAAAGAGTAAAGGACCAAAATCATTATATGTCCCTTTTATAAAATATGCCTCGTGTTATCTTTGTCTCTTTTTTCCAGGGTATTCTCTGGCTTGTGACTTGGTGATGATGTGTTAAGAAAGGCATACAGGAAGGCTTTTCATATGGGTTGACTCACTCCTAAGGAGAGCTCATCTTGCTGCTCTCAGCCTCTTCTTAGCAATACAAACCAAGTTGCTTGTGCCTATGGGCTCTGACCTTTCCCAATCCACAGATTTGCACATTTGGTGTCAGATCCCATTACCTCCTCACACTCCCCCTATGAAATCACTTATAGGTCCCTCCCTAGGACCGGGCCAAAAGTTCCTTGATTTGGTAAGACTGATTAATCTTGGGAGAGAAAGTCCCATTAATTTGGAGCCCCAATCCTACAGGCAAAGCTTTAAGCTTTGCTGCTGAGTCTCCAAGGAAACCATTGCTATTTGTGACTCTGTTTAGAGCTCAAGAAGTAATTCTTACCTGCTTTAGCAAGACTGACAGTGTCATGACAGCTTCAAGAGGCTGTCGTTTCCACCACGAGAGATTCTGTAAATCGATTATTAATGAAGCACTGCCATATTTTAAGTGACTCTGTTCTTTGAGAGAGCGTGTTTATATTTAATTATTGAAATGTGAACTGTGCAATGCCACAGTAGCACAAAAGTCAGCTATTATCCCCCAAAATGGTTCAAAAATCAATCTTCATTCCAAAACCCATAATAAAAAAATAAAAAATAGCAATTTATTGAGAAAAACTAAAGACATCCTGTGTCAGAAAAGCTATCATTAGTTGTGCTAAAACTAATATGTACATATTTTTAAAGAGAGATGTGCGTAATTATGCAAAAGAATTTTAAGTACTTAAGTGAATGGAGGAACCACGGAATTGTCACTATCATTGGTAGTTTGACACTTGCCCTGTTTCTGCCTGTCACACCCACCATGGAGGCAGCTGTTATTAGAGATGTGTGTGAATAGTAAAAAAAAAAAAAAAAAAAAAAAAAAAAAAGCCCCTGGTTCCCATGCTTCTTGTCCTTTCTTGAAAGTGAGCGGTTTGTACTAACAAAGTTTTGATCTGTTCAGTCCTCAAGAATTTTCCCTATAGAACTGCTTCTGAAATTCTCTGGTGATGAGTGGGTGACCATAGAGGGTGGGGTGACAAGGAAATCTCCCCAGTTGACAGCGGTACCTCAGAATTTCTATATAAAAGGGACTGAGGCAGCAATCTAAATGGAAGATGAGTGGAGAACTTCAAGTAGCATTCACATAGCATTTTACAGAACGGTGAAAAAATGCCGGTTGTCTTTATTAAAGAAGGGACTAATGTTAATGCAGAGGCTAAAGCCCTCCCCATCCCCACCCCACTTACTGTAATGTACACAGTCACTTCGCACTTGCTTCTTATGTTCTAGGAAAATGGAAGGGCCACTAATTGATGTGTGATGTGATCAGATCTGTGTTTTCGAAAGATGACTCTGCGGATGAGCAGGAGATGTATCACTGCTCTCCAAGGAAGAGAAGACAGTGGCTTAGACTCAGTTCTAGTGGTAGTAAGAAGGCAAAGGTTACTGCAACAACCACAACTTATTTACTATGCGAGGTCTTTTAAAGTCCTCATTTTACTGCCTCTTCAGAACGCTGTGTGATAGTGTAATTATGCCCATTCTACAGAATCTTAGATGGGTGGAGTTAGCAACATAAATAACATGGCTAGTAGGTGTTGGGGCTACAATTTGAACTAAGATGTACTGAATTCAAAGCCATGATATTTCAACAGCAGGGAGGCAATAGCTAAGTAAACAATTGTCAGCATATAATGGACAAGTAATCCAGGTTGATGCTGAGGCTTCCAGCTTAGTTTATAGGTGAGTGCTGCTGCTTCTTGGAAAGAGAGAAAAGAAGTAGAAGAGCACCGTATTTGAAAGGGAAGATAATGAGTTTGTTCAGGAAATGAACATTTTTTCAAGGCAATGTAGAATGTATACATGCAGATATGTAAGAAGAAGTTGGAAACTCAGGTCTGGAGATGAAATTTAGGGACATCTCGACAGGTTACCAGATTAAATAGGTGGTCAAGGTGGACAGCAGCAAAGAACAATCAAGCTGGAGGAATTTAGGGGCAGGTGCCCACAGGAGCTGCTTGTGCCCTTCCTGCAGCTGCTTGCATACTTCGCTGGTGCATTCCAGCAGAAAACAGAAGTTAAACCATATCTTGAGAGTGACCAGAATGATGTCAAAGCTATGGATTGACATCTCTATTACCAGTCACCATCACAACCAACAATCCAGGGCCAGTTGCTTTCAGAGGCATGCAATGCGGTAGATGAGTACGATTGACCATCCCTCCTTTCTCATGTAGCACATGTAACTTTTCCACTCCTCTCTGTGACGTGCTTTAACCAGTAGGATGCAGTACAAATGTCATCGTGTGACTTCAGAATGACCTTGCAGTGTCTGTTTGTTTTTCTTTTAGAAGTCAGCTAAAGAAACTCTGTGGGGGAAAAGGGAGATATTCTCAAGAGGGGCAGTATAGAGGAGAACTAAGATGCTTCAGCCAACAACCAGCATCACAGTTCCTGTCATGTGAGTAAGACCATCTTGACTACTCTAGCACCAATTAAGCCAACCCAAACAACACCATGTGGAGCAGACAAAGCATTCCCCACTGAGCCCTGTTGAATTTTCTAGCACAGAATGTTGAGCAATGGTGATTATTTCTTATCACTGGTTGTGAAGTGGTTTGTTACACAGTGATAGTTCATTTATATGCATGGCTTGGAATTGAAAGCCTGGGCTTTTGAAATGGTAGTTCCTGGATTGAAATTCTAGTTATATCACTACTCTTGGACCTGGAAAGCACAAAAGGTCTAATTTATCATTTTTTATTAAAAATAGAAATTTTAAATAATATAATGTGACAGCTCTGGAAATTTTATTCTTCAGTCTTCCCTGGATTTGTTATTGCTTTTTATTATTGTTGCTGCTATTGCTGAGTGTTTTATGATTTTCTTTAGTTAATTCAGTGAAGTCTGTATTCTTTGTTATATGTGACCGCTGTAGTCTCTTCATAAATTTACAAAGATTTCCTTAAATACTTGGAATCAATAAGCCTTCCAGTCTTGGGTGCAGTGGCTGAGTGCTGTGGTATGTCTTAAACAGTTATTTTACCATCAGCCTTGGCTTTCACTTTCTACTTGTGCAGAGCTTCAGTTACCCAGAGGGGAGAGTGGAGGGTTTTCATTGAGCATGTGCCTGAGCTTCTAGAGCCCCAGATATGTGTGATGTTTTTTCAGGGTCCCCATGTTTATTTCACTTCCCAGATTTTCCTTTGTTTTTTTTTTTTTTTTTTTGGATTAACATGTTATTTGCCCCAACTGTTACTGTTACCTCAAGCAGTTGTGATGTTAAACTGTTATCTCTGCTTGTTTTCAACAAACACTCCAAAGAAAAGCCCGTTTGCACTGGGTAAACACTGAGTCAGGTCAAATTAGGACAAACCTAAGAGTAGAACTGCCAGACAACCAAATAATGGCAATTCTCTAGGAATGGAATTTGGAGAAACTCCAATTCCACTCTGCATTCTTCCATGGCTACTAGACTGATGATTTTCAAAGTGACCGCTGTGCTGAGGATGGGTAGATAAGAAGTTTAAAATGCCATGAATATCTTTGGTATAAATGTTTAGAACCTGCCTAAGTGTTTAAGGCCTACCCTAATATTTCATCATTTTTTCCTAAATCGAATGCTCCCCAAAGTGAATTAAGCCTTTGATAATTTAAATTCTAAAAAAGTTTAACATTTTTTTCCAAATATATTCATTGTTTTTATGGTGAAAGGATTTTCAGAGGTCTTGATTCCACCTTTCATGCTGACATCACTTTCTTATAACTTGTGCAACTTGTATTAAGACACAGAACTCAAGATTCAATATTTTGAAGAAATAAGCTAAAAATGGTAAAATGACTGCAACTGCAATATAAGAGAAAGTTGAGAAATAGTAGTGGTTTCATGAGTGAATTGTTGAAATGGAGTGAAAGCTGATGTTTATGTTGTAGAGATTAAAGAATGAGCCTGAATTCACTCTATGTGGTCTGGGGAGAGATAAATTGGCCTCACCATATAGAGATGAATATTTGTAGCAATTTTATTGTATTGCCAAAAAAATGAAAATAATTCAAATGACCTTCAACAGATAGTTAAACACTGATATGTTCATATGATGGAACACTTCTCAGCAATAAAAGGAAACAAACTATTGATACATGAAACTATTTAGATGAATCTTAAGGGAATATGCAATCTCTTTCCCTTATGGGAAATCTCAAAATATATGGTATTGTTCCATTTGTAACATTCTCAGAATGAAAAAATTAAAGAAATGTCGAACAGGTTAATGGTTTCCAAAGATTAGGAATGGGCATTCAAAGATAATGTTTCCAAAGTTTATAGGGAAAGATAGGAGATGGAAGGATCTTTGTGGTAATGAGTTACATGTATTTCCTTGTGAGGACGCTTGTGAGATGAAGTATGTGTATCCCATCTGGTCTTGTTTCATTTTTCTCTCCTGGTCACCTGTGTGATTCGGTCATGACTACTCACCTCATTTCCACATTATGCACTTACTGCTTCTCAGGAACAGGTGCACTAATATCCTCACCTATGACTCTTCCCTTATATTCCTCATAAGAAGATCTAGGCTTCTGAGGAGCCTTTGTAATTTGTTAGTTCTCATTGCGATTATTAAATACTTGCATTTTTGTGATCTGATTTGCCTCTCATCAGTGATAAAATATATTCTAATTCAAGAGTCTATACTAATTTTACAAGTTACTCTAACAGATGGTAGTTTGAATAATCTCAAATATTGATTGGGTTATTTTAAAGGACTATTGAATTGGAGCTACTATCAGTTGTCTCATTTGGAATATTATTGTTTGGATAATGACCTTGCAGGCGAAAGAAGCCATGACCTAGAGTACCTGTTATTGGAAGATGGAACAATAACTCAGAGACATTGTCCTCAGCAATGGAGAAATCCATAGTGCTCACCTTTTATACTTCATCCACCACGCACTCTTCCTCCTCTTTCTTGGGATTTCTGTGTTTCTTCTCCCTTTGCTTCAGAAGCCCATTATTTATCCCATTTGGGCGTTTACCTGCTTGCCAACTGATAAGGTCTCAATGTAAGATGATATCTAGTAATATTGATACATGACTCCATCCAGAGGTGCCTACATTTTAAAGGGATGCTACTGTGACCTGCTACTGGGATAGAGGAGGGAGAGGGTGTCTGCTTTGATTACCATCACCTCCCACTTTTGCTCTGCTACTGGTGTCTTAAAGTTCATGTTTTGTGCCTCAGCAACCTTTGGGGAGTGACTTCTAACATTCTTACATTTATCGCTTTGGTAAAAGTAAATAGATTTAAAATGGATAGTCTCTCAGAAATGTTGAGAATAACTGAACCCACGTGTGATAGAAGAATTTTATTCATTTTATATACTGTTATCGAAATCACAATTTTATTTAACAACTGCAATTGCTAGTCAGTGGAATTTCCTGTGTCAGTGCTAAAGATTTAGTAGAAACTCCTTACCAGTATGTGTAAGACAATAACACTGATTCTAGTTCAGTCAGTCCAGAATTTTTTTTTTCCATTTTCCATTATCCTCATTCTTTTCTGTGTGTCCAAAGCCATTATTGTTCCATAACAGTCCATACTGGAATATTTTTTTCTGGTCTCTGAACACTTATCCTCAACCTTAAAAATATCTCACATCTATGTGCTAATTACATCTCATGTATGGTCTCATTTCTGTCTTAAACAGTCCAAATGAGGTTGTTTTGTACATTTATACTTTCATACAGTGAGTAAGCTGGAATTCAAACCTAGTTCTGTGTTATATTCTATTTTTTATATACAAAACAAATATACGTGCATAATAATAAGTTGAACATTGTAAAACCATCATTCAGTCCATGACTTAACCACTGACAGCGTTGTTGAGTCAGTGTTCATAAACCATTTGTCTAGGATAGTTCCTTTATGAATTTGTCCAAAATTCTTTTTAAGAGAGGTTTTAAAGCTATGCCCACAGTTTTGTTACATCCATTTCATATGTAAAATGCCTGCCACTTGTACAGTTACTAACTTTGAAGAAGTTTTTCTGGCCCTGTTTGCTTGAGCTTCTATACCTTGCTCTTTCTGTTGCTCTGCATTTCTGTGGTTTGCCTCTCTCCACTCCATTCCTGACCCATTTGGTAGCCATGTGGTGGTAAAGGTAACTTAATGATTGCGTCCTGAAAATAAAGTCCCTTTGGGGGGTTCCTTGATATGACTGTGACATGACAGGCAAGCATCATACCCCTTCACTTGTCACCTTTTCAACTGCTCTCATGTAGATTAACACTGAATTTACCTCTTGCACTCATAATCCCACAATCCTGTCCTTCACTTTTCCCCATGTCCTTGAAAATTTGCTTGTTTTGGCTTGTTTGACATGCCCAGCCATCAGTGGTCTATACTCATTCAATGTTTCTACCTACTATTCTTTCCTTAAAACATTTCATTCAGTTCCAGCTATCAGGATCCAAAGCAGCAAGCTTGTTAAATGATTACACTCATTTTCTTCATTTGCTGTGGCGCCAGATTTCTAGCTTCTTTATAAAAACTAGCTCAGTCATGTGGCAGGTTCAACTAGAGTTTCCAGATGCAGATCATTTTCTCCACCATAAATTATCTCTGTCTTACTCAGAGTTCGAACTGTAAAGTAGGCAGAAAACAATTTTTTTTTTTGTAACTTGCCCTGTTATTGTGGCCTGTAAAAAGAAAGGATTAAAAAAAACCTGATTTTTATTCTTCATATGTAGGCAGACAATATTGCTTTCTTTATAAATTGGATATTTACATAGTGCTAAAGAAATTTTTTTTACCAGTTTTTTTATATCAATCTTCTGAGAGCCAGGCCAGATGTCCAAAAGGAACAATATATGGAGCACCAATTTTTCAGTTTTTCTGAATCCTTTTCTTCATCTTCAGGTATTCATTTTTCTAAGTTTAACACCCAGTTCTGTTAGGATTTGATTAATTTTTTATATATTAAGAAAAAATTGGCACTAAGTGTATTTGAATGAAAATGTATGTTTGAGTTTAAAGGAAAATGGCTAATTCATAAATAGGAGATAATTTGATATTTCCAAGTGCCAAATTTATCAATTAATATGAGAATTATGCAATTATCACTGAACTATTCTTTGAAATTTTAGAAAATGGCAAAAAGGGGATTACTAAATTTCACAATTAAAAGTCAACAATAGAACAGTTGTTTTGCATAACTGTTTAGATACCTATTCTTCTATATTGACAAGTGTAAACCTGAAATTATGAGCCTTCACTCAACTTCATTTATGAATGTCCTGTTCAGATATCAAACTACTAAACACTGAATATTTATGATATTTACTTCTGTACTCAGTAGTATTCAATTATTTATTGAATGCATGAAGCTGGAGAATCACTTGGAAGATACTTTGAATGGGAAATAGAAAGATTAGATAAACATTAAAAAGAAGTTTTCTACATGCAAGACTGAGGATATACCTAGGGACCCCAAACTGTTAAGGAACATATACTCCGATAGAGGATCTGGCCATCTATGTGCACAAAAGCAATGAAAGTAGATTTTAAGTGAGACTTTTAATAGAATTTGTGTGAATAGAGAAGAAAATGATTTCAAATAATAGATTTCCAATAAAACTCCAAGAATTATCCATCCCTTCATGAGCAAATGCCCAACAGGCTCAGCCTAAAGTTGGCTGCTGAGACATGAAAGTTTACCACAAGTATAAGGCACCTTCTAGAGGGGAACCATAAGAAAGGGGCTAGGCAAGTCCCAAGTTGCTGGTACGGAAGGAGTGACCCAAAATTCAAAACATGCCTTTTAATCTGCCATACGGTCAAGATAACAGCTACCATTGCCTCTGCCAAGGACCAATAACAGCCTCCCCATGTGTTTCTCACCCATATGTCTCTCCTCCATGTATCTCTCCTTCCTTCTTCCACTTGTCTTTTGCTCTTTCGTTTCATCTCCATTTATTTATCTACCTTGCTCCTTTCCAGCTGTACCCCTTTCAGGAATTCCAGTTAATTGCCTGCTAGGAATTATAGTCCCAGGTGGCTGCCTATAAATTGTGTGTGGTGGGGGAGGAGAGGAGGGGGGAGGAAAAAGTTGCTTCTACTCATTGCACTTCAATGCCCCTTCCCCTTTCATTGAGATTCATTCTGTAACAGCTTTACATTATCAATGTTAAGGTAAATATCAACTATGTAAAGAAAATAACATTAATGCCTTTCCATTTGTTTTGGCTCCAATTGTTACTGCATAATAAAATACCTGAAACATTATGGCTAAAAACAAATACAGTTTATATTGCTCACAAACCTGCAACTTGAGTGAGGAAAACTCCTCTCAACTCCGCATGGTTTAAAGTAGATGACTCTGCTGAAGACTCAAGGATCTGCTTTCAAGAGAGCTGGCAAGTTTGTCCTGACTTTTTTTGTGCCTGTGTGGGTCTCAACCAGCAGACTTCCATGTGGGCTCCTTGATCTTTCTAAAAACATGATAGTAAGGTTTCAGTAGACACGAAGTCAAGAGGCACCAGTATTTTAATGTCTAAGCCCAGAAACTTACATAGTGTCACTTCTGTATTCTATTAGTTAAGGTGCCAGAGAACCCAATTCAAGGGGGAGGAAGAAAGTTAAAGAATTTACAGACATGTTTGAAAACTGCCACACCATTGCATAAAAGTGAATTAAGCCCCTGCCCTCAGCCTCAAGGCCTTAGGGATTGTTAACTTCTGCAGAAGTTAGACTGTAAATATTTTATGTTGATAGGTGAAACGACAACCTCTCTACTAAACTATGCTGTTGTAGTAAGAAAACAACCATAGGTGATCTGTAAGCAAATGGACATGTCTGTTCATTTTATATTTTCATATTTACCAAAACATGTAATAGGCCAGATTTAGCCTACAGGCCAAAATGTGCCAATTTGCTTTTCCTTCTATATTCTTCTCTCTCCTTAGTAATCTTAGAGATTTCTGAGCTCTGATCACACAGCTTCTTCTCAGTTCCTCCAAAACAAAAAGCAACCCTTGAGGCTTATGCACACCCTATACCTAGTAGCATTTGACTTGACCCAAATATTACTTCCTCAGGGAGTTCTTTATTAGTTTTACCTTATTCTCTTGTTATTCTCCATGACAATGCTCTGTTTCTTACTAGTGTTTCCCTTGAGCCTTCTAACTAACATGCGTATTCATTTTTCTCAACATTCTATAAATATTTGAATGTCTACTGTGATACAGGTATGTTCTAGACACTGGCATTAAGTTGACAAACATAGTTGATAAGATTCATGTCTGCATGGGACAAACATTCTTTTAGACGAGATAGATGATAAACAAGGAGGCAAATTAAAAAAAATAATGTCAGAGAGTGTGAGAGACAGATCAGGGAAGACCTCAGTGAGGAGGTGACAACTGAAGTGAAAATTAAACTATAAGGATCCAGTCAGCAAAGAGTTGGAAAAATGTTTTCATGTAGGGAGAAAGGTTCTGAGGCATGTTGGAAAGAGGGTTGTGTTGGGGAAAAGGTAGAATTTAGTTTGAAGAAGCAGAGAGAAGTTAGTATGGCTAAAGCAAAGTGGGTGAGGAGAGGGATGCTAAGAGGTAAGGTCAGGAAGAAAGGAATTAGCTATTGCAAGGTCCTACAGACCAGGGGGAGTTTAGATTTTGTTCTGTATGTTTGTTTACATGCATTAAAAGGCAACCAATACTGATGGAGTATGTGTGTTGTGCTAGACTCTGTGTTAGGTCTTAGAGATAGGTCTTAGGTCTTATAGTTTCCATTAGCCTGACTGCTTCGTACGGCCAGGGAGTCTTTGTTTTTTATTACAGCATTTCTAGGGTCTAGCATTTAAACTGCACTCAATAAATATTTGTTAAATAAGTGAAGGAATGGTGAAATGAAATATTATTGTCTATATGATAACTATCTTAAGATGGGGTCCATTGGAACAGAGCCTGCAATGATGATTTATGTGAAAGTAATTTATTAGGTATATCTCTATAAAAAACAATAGGAGGAGGATGTGGAAAGGAATGAACCAAACAAGGGTGCAAGATCAAGTATAATACCAGAGAGGGTAACTTAGACTTAATTCTATGGAGAAGGTTTGGAGATCATACATCAGAGTTGTTCCTGCCAGGACCAGGGAGTTGGGGCACTTATACTTCCACATTGATTAATCCCAAGGGAGCCTAAGTTCTCAGGAAACTCCAATTTTCTGATATAGGTTAAAGGTAAAACTGCACCCTGACACAGAGACAAGATGCTGGCTATGGGGAGGGAGCTGGTTAAAGGGACCCGAAGACATGTGGGCAGAGCCTGAAAATATGCACTACAATTGCATAAGGTTTTCCTTGTAAACATTAATATAGGACGTGTTTCAAGAAAATGTCCTGTGTTCCCAACCTGTGGGTTAGGAATTGTAGAACTCTTAAGAGAATCTAACAGTGGGCCTTCGTAATTATTATTCTACTTCTTTTTAAAACTTTGTAGACACTATTGTTGATAAAAAGCAAATCTGTTTTAAAAATGCTGTTGAATTAACACTAGAATTTTTACATTATTTTAGAAATTAGGGATATAAAAAACAATAAGATCTTGAATTTTCTTGGCATTGTAAAAGTATCCTTAAACTCAAAGCTATAGGAATCCATATAAATCTTCATAAATTCTTTAACACTAAAATAAAACTTTTTTTTCAGAACTGAGATGAAAAAAAAGTGATACAAAAGAAGCAATATAATGTTTTTTTAGAGTAAATAGTTATTCAAGTTGGATGAAGCATAGTGGGAAATTTTTCCTGGGTCTTAAGACAAGAGCCCTGACTCTGAACAAGTCACACCCCCCAATTTCTGTGTATTTCTTGAATAATGTATTATTTTCCTGCTTTGAGCCTTGGATACCAGGGAAAAGGCAGCTGTAAGACATTTTAGTGAACATAATACACTGTCAGTATAAAAAGTGTTTTCTGTTATAAAACATTGTTTCTCACTTCATTTCACATAATCATAACCCATTAGGCATCTCTGTCTTTGACCTTCAATAAATATCTGAGGACACAAAGAAAAGTACACATGATATAATGGATTTCTTCACTTCCAATCCTTTGAAGGAAAAAAACTTGCCTTAGCTTCTTTTTTTTTTTTTTTAAAGATTTATTTACTTATGCATACAAGCTGGGATACAGGCCAGAGGCGTGGGGCGGCGAGAGGGTTCACCAGAGACAGAGTGGGGAGCAGAATAGGCAGAGCGATGGAAATACACTGCTGAGGGGAGCAGCTGGAGAGACAGGAGAGGTCTGCAACGCCATGTGGGAATCTCCCTAGCCCGCCAGGTGTCAAACTCACCTCCCTGCTGCGGACAGCTCCACAGCACTGCGCATAACCACTTTGCCACCAGGGAGGCCCATGCCTTAGGTTCTTGATTCTCATTTCCATTTATTTCTAGTGTGATTACCCTTTGCAAGTACATACTATTTTTATATCTTTATCCTAATTCTGTCAAGTTCAATGTAAATGGTTACACAAATGCAGTACTTAACACAATTTCTTAGCAGCTAATCAGCATTTTAGGGGACTTTTTCCTTTATTTCTGTGCATGGCGAGGTAAAATCATTCCAGATATTTTCAATCCCCTTTAAAATAAAAGCCCAACTCACTTTTATTCCCAAACTCAGTATCTTTTACTTTTAAATTGACTCATTTTTCCTTTACTTCTGCAAATAGAAATGATTTTTGTCCTCTAATGTCATGACTTTATTATTAACATACTTCTTATAGGCTTGATCAATAGTTTTTAGCCAGGGATGCTTTTGCTCCACAGGACATTTGGCAATGTCTTGGACATTTTTGATTGTTACAATGTGGGGGAGGAAGAGGAAAAGGGGGTGCTGCTAAATATCTTACAATGCACAGATACCCACAACAAGGAATATTCAGCCCTAGACACCTACTTGGCTATGCCTAGTTTGAGAAACCCTGACCCAAATTAAGATCTTGCCTCCATCTTTTTGAATAGATGATGCTTACAATATCTTAGAAACTTTAGAAGCTCTAGGTAATTAAAATAAGTCTTTTGGTTTCATGAGATTGGTCTCCCCAATTGCATCATATAGGCTTTTCTCAATATGCCCTTAGTAGGCCTCTTCCAATAAATGTCACTTTGATGTGGAGAAAACGGTTAATCAAGACCCTGTGACCTTAGGAAGTATATTACAATTACTTAAAGAACGCAAATTATTTTACATTAAAAGCATTGAAGACCTTCTGAGCTTTTTGTGCGTTGCCCTTTTTCCTATTCCTAGAAGCAATCGCTTCTCCCCTTTTTATGAGATAGAATTAGTTTGGTGGGCATCATTCAGGCATAGGTTTAGCAGTGAACATGTCCCCCAGTCTAAAAATCTCATGTTTACTCTAATGATGAGGTCATCCCCCTCTTGTCTATCATGTGAAATCTCCTACTCTCTTTCTTTGATGCCTCAGGTCCCTAAACACAGAATAAATATCCTGGTCCACTCCATTATTCTTTAGAATTTACAACCAAGTAAATTTTCCATACACATGTTATTGAATTTTGACCTTTCCCCCTACTTATCTGTCTGACGTTAACTCATTTGTCCATCTCGCCTTAGAAGAGCCCAGGTAGGGTATGGGAATTTTCCCCTGTGCCCGGACAGTTTCCACACAGGGAGTTGCCGCTAAGCTTAACACACATCAGTAGGGCTTGGCTCCCTCAACCTTCTACCATGTAAAGACGTCAGATACTTCTCCTTGAGTTTATGAGAAGAAGCCCAAATACTAGGGCTCTGTATGCTTAACACCCAGTGCCAGTAGTGGTGTCAGAGTAAGGTGACTGAGCCTCTCATCGTTTCTTCTAGCTGAGGATTAATTATGAAAAAAAAGTCTTTGCATGAACTCAAAATTTCAACTGTCTCCCAGAGCAAGTTATCTGTGTTCAGGAAACATCTCTTGATTCAAGCCACCAGAAACCAATTATGCTTAACTCACATATGCTCTTTGCAGAGCAAGCCTTCCAGGCAGATAAAAACTATGAAATTTCATAAGTACTACAAAGTGCTAAAAATTTGGATGGCAAATACTACCATCAATATCCTCAGGCTTGGAGCAGCTATTAACATCAGGCGTACATACTATGACTTTATTTCCTAAACTACATAGATAGTGCTTAAATGTATGGATTTATTATCACATTTGGCATATTTTATTTATAGCATAAGAAAGGTGAAACATTCTGCAGCATTGCATGTTAAGATTAGGATTTATTGTCCAGGAATCCTTGAACAATTTTATCAAAAGCCCATTTCTAGGTGGTGTTTTTCTGCAATAAATCATACAGCAAGAATCTATCAGTGGACACCAGGAAGAGATAAATGAGTGTAGAGGAAAGAGGGTCATCACAGATTTTTTTCTGTATCATGACCTGTCATTGGCAGAAATCCATTTATTATGGGTCACAGATGATTTTTTTACCTACTTGCTGTGTTTTCTGTTCAGGGTGTTAGCTAAGATAAAATGAAAACCTGGCAAAACATAAGCTATCAAAATCCATGAAGACAGATATAGCTTAAAGACCACACTACACAAAGAGTATTGATTTTTTTTCCTCCTCCCATGTAGCTGCAACTTTTTGAAATGTCTTTTTTAAATGTAAATATTTTAATTTTTTTAAAGATTTATTTATTTATACATACAGCTGGGGGTACAGGCCAGAGGTGTGGAGTGGTGAGAGGCTTCACCAGAGACAGAGTGAGGAGCAGAATAGGCAGATCAGAAATACACTGCTGAGTGGAGCAGCGGGCGAGGCAGGAGAGGTCTGCCGCACCATGTGGGATTCTCCCTGGCTGGGCATCGAACTTGCATCGCTGCTGCCAACAGCTCCACAGCGCAGCGCTTAACCGCTGTGCCACCAGGGAGGCCCCTAAATGTAAATATTTTAATTTTTAAAGTAACTGCTCCACTCAGATAGGTAGTAAAATGAATAGAAAAGCAGTTTCGTTTGCAGGCTAGAATTTTGCCCCAGCATGTTCTTTTAGCAGAAAAGCAGAAAGCATATCTAATAGTTGCAAATAGTTGTCAAGTACACCCTGAAAGAGTTTTCTGTCCTTTTTTTACATACCATATCTTATTTAATCTATCATCAGGACTCTGTAATTTGGATCAAGACCAGGTACATGCTAAATGCCAGGCTAAATATTAGAACAATCTTTGTGAGGTTATCAGCACAACTATAATTGAATTTATGCTGGATTGAAAGAATTCAATAAAATAGGCATTTCCATAGAGACCCTTCATAATCCTAAAGAACCTCCAAACAGACACTAGCTTTAAACATGTTATACAGGTGATAGAGAAAATATAGGCGGACAATTGTTTTCCCATTGTATCACCAAGACCAGGTCCCAGGACTTCTACTAAGGAATCCAGAGCACTGTGCTTCCTATCTCAACTCCTAATTCCTGGACAGGTGAAGACAAACCCTTCATCTGGGGGCATGGACTTCTGAACACCAGGAGTGTTCAGGGCACCAACCCTGAATTCCAGAAAAGAGCCAATAGCAAAACAGAAGTGACTGTTTCTTTCCTTTATTTTCTCAAATGCAATCTGCTTCTCTGAGATACTTGACTAGAGAAAATTGGATAGAATTTTTCAGTTACAGCTAAAGTGTCAGGACTAGATGAGGCAAGTAATGTAGTTGCCCGAGGAGCAAAATTTAAGGGCAATGGAGGTGCTCAAAAGCTTAGCTGTCAAAAAATAATATTTTAATGAAACTTACTGCAAAAAACTGTAAAGAGTAAAATATCAATATTTTAAATAAAGCTAAGATCAGCGTTATTGATCCACCTTTTGCTCCACTGTGGCGCCGCATGGCATTACACAGTATCCACTGAAGAAAGAGAAGGGAAATTAAAGAAAGCCCGTTGTCATCTTTGCAGCAGCAATAGTCTGCTTTGACAAACTGAATATCTTTACAGGTTGTGTTTTTTTTTTTTAAATATTTATTTATTTATGCATACAAGCTGGGGCGTAGGCCAGAGGTGTGGGATGGTGAGAGGATTCACCAGAGACAGAGTAGGGAGCAGAACAGGCAGATGACCGAAGTACACTGCTGAGGGGAGCAGCAGATGAGGCAGGAGGGGTCTGCTGTGCCTTGTGGGAAGCTCCCTGGCTGGGGATCAAACTTGTGCTGCAGTAGTTCTGGATAGCTTCATAGTGCTGCAACTTAACCCATTGCACCACCAGGGAGGCCCTTTACATGTTGTTAATTCTGTGAAAGTAGTACTTGGGGGAATAAATTCTCAGGTGCTACTCCTGCTGTAACACACACTAGCTGCACTATTTTGGACAAGTAGCTTGACTTTTCTTGTCTCAATTTCTCAACCCATAAAAGAGTGCTGGAGAAAAATTAAGATTTTGCGATATTGTTGCAAGCAACCACGTCAAGGAAAGATATTTATTTTTAAATGGATTACTTGGTCAATGGATTCAATTTATTAAAGATTAATCTGATTTAATAAAAACATTTCAGGGCCTCCCTGGTGGCGCAGCGGTTAAGCGCTGTGCTGTGGAGCTGTCAGCAGCGGCGACGTGAGTTCTATGCCCGCCTGGGGAGATTCCCACATGGCGTGGCAGACCTCTCTTGCCTGCCCGCTGCTCCCCTCAGCAGTGTATTTCAGTCTCTCTGACTGTTCTGCTCCCCACTCTGTTTCTGGTAAACCCTCTCACTGCCCTACACCTCTGGCCTGTACCCCAGCTTGTATACATAAATAAATAAATCTTGAAAAAAAACCATTTCATTAGATCAATTTTTAATTCCTTTAACCTGGGTACCAGACAAGTCCTGAAATCAACTTTCAGGGCCAGCAGTAAATTCTGTTCCACCCCTGTCAAGATTATATCTATATTTGTTTTGAGAATTCATAAAAGACTTCCAAATTTATTAATCTATGCCCTTAATAAATTATGCTTGTTTTGGTTCTGAAAATATGCTGTGATTTTAGATATTCTTTTCCTCATTCTTTTCCAACTAAATGGTCTCTTCCTATGTGACTCCAGGTAGAACTAAAACTGGGCAAAGGGATCAGAGACACCAGGTATTGCCAGTGAATTTTGGAGTGAAATTCATGAGAAAGAAGAATCATGAAGACAGTAATTTCACATAATCTAACTGCCTAGACTTCTCTAACTAGCCCTATTAACCAAAATTTACCCGGATATTTGTAACTTGAAATTTTATTTAAAACTTTTGCCAAATAATTATTCCATCTCTGACTTCAACATACAATGATTCTTCATTTATAAAATCTTGGGCATTCCTTTTTCTTTAAATATTAGCCAGTATTTTGAAAGTAGGAATGTGTCCAGTTGTTGTTTTTGACAGTGTGTAGTTTTCAAAAAGAGTGCATAATTTTGTATGATAATCCATAGAAAACAGAAATATTGCCAAACTTGGGTCCACTACCTGGTATAAAAACCAAAATCTACCCAATCAGCCTTTGAGAAAAGAGCCAGTTTAATGCAAGGTTATCTGACAGGAGACTGGAGGCAAGTCTTTCAAACCAGTCTCCCTGATGATGGGACTTGGAGCAGTATTTGTAGGGTTGAAGAGCAAATATAGAAAATGCAAGTTGGTAGAGTCTGGTTAGTTGCTTTCTGCTAAATCATGGTGTCACTTGAATTTGGATCCAGAACTGCAACAGACTGAACACCCCTCACTTTTGAAAGTTGTCCATGGATAGCAGGACACTAAGATACTCTAGTCAGTCATCTTAGTTTTGGGGCTATTTTTGGTCTGGGTGATGAGGGTCATCTCAAGAATAGTGAACATTTCTCTGGGCCTGTATTCTGAAACACAACTTGTCAACTTAATTTTAAAATTCAAGGTTTTTTTCCCTTTTTAAAATGGGTAAAGGTGTTTTCTGTTCTATCATGGCAATTCTGCTCTGCCATTCTTGCAAGATAAGCAGAAATAAGAAATAACCATCATGACCACCAAGGTTTCAGAAATACTTCATTTTTTTTATTTGGGAATGTTACAGTGAACTAAGAAAACTGGAAATAACAAACTAAATCACACTTATGGCATCTTTTGTGCTGATATCATAAAGGAAAATCGATGTGTGTGTGTGTGTGTGTGTGTGTGTGTGTGTGTGTGTGTGTGTGTGAGAGAGAGAGAGACAGAGAGAGAGAGAGAGAGAAACCGACCATGCATGTGTGATGGAAATCTGGACTTGCTCTTCCCTTCTTCTGCACTGATCCCAGAACTATGTTGGTTACTGCCCTTTGTTTGGGACCCCTGCTCCCCATCTTCTCTCTACAAGTATTATCATTAGCATAGGATGTCTGAAGCCTTTACGCATCAGTCTGAAAACTGACTTAACCAATCACTGGAACTGATAATCCTTGTGGTATTTAATTGTAGGGCCAATGTGAATATTTAAATACTTTACCATTTAAAATAACTTAGTTTAATTATTATAAAGAGAGTAGCTGATAGACACAAAGAATACTGGACTCTTAACCCATTGCAGGGTGTAAATTAAAGGCTGTCTTTGGCTATTTTAACTTAGTCCAGACATTTTACATAATTATTGTCTCAAAAGGAAAGAGGAATAAAGGAGCTTACTTCCTTTGCCCTGGACTTTTTCTTACTATCTCTGACATATAGGGGCTTTGGGACAGGGAGTGAAGGGAAAGAGACAAGAGAGAGAAGCATGTTGGAGAGGTAGTCCTTAGTTTGGAGAATTAATCTGGAAAGCAATGTAAGCCACATGATTGTGTAAAATATCCCTTATGTTAATTTGTCCAGGAATCTCAGTGGTCAATAAAACATTATAAATCTAGAGGCAACGACTTTCTTTTTTTCCCAGAGAAATGAAGTTGCGCTTTGGGAGGTGACACTTTAAAAAAATGGCCTTTGAAAATGATGATTTGATAATTCTGACCTATGTATTGTTTTAAGATAAACAAAATCACAAGCTGAACAGATATTGACGTATCTTATAATATTTTCAATTGCTTTTTGCTGCTTTCTTAGGCTGATGTTTAAAGGATTAGAATGAAGCTAACCTTCTGTGTGTTTTTGGAACTTCCCACTGATCAGCCTTGGAGAAAAATGCACGGGTGTATCATGTTTCTAACACTTGAAGATCTAATTGGGATATTGTTCTGTACATGCTGTTAGACACTGTAGTGACAAGAAGAGTCCTAGCCCACCTTGGCCCAGAGCCAATACATACCTTCCTGGAACAAAGTGCAGGATAATTAAAGTGCAACTACTGAGAGAGCACTGCAGAGTGTGCACAAAAATAGCCATCAATAATGTTCTGGAGAGTATGCTCCTTGGGAACATCAAGAGATCATTGCTACATTCATTTCCTTTTCTTTTCAATTATAGTTCATCAGAGGTATTTTCTCCCCCTCCCACCCATGTATTGACTATTTTGCGAAAAATTCTCAATTAAAAGAAATATTAAGCTGCCACCCCCTCAATCATCTATGCAAAATTACCTGAAGAACACCTTTAAGAAATCAAAGGTATATGATTTCATAAAAATTGAAGGGAAAAGAAGCATTTTAGAAGCTTCATTTCAATTACAAATGGAGAACTAAGAACTAAATAAAATGCAAGGGGTATTTTTACATCAGTCACAATTCCTGTTCAAACAGCCTATTTAAATGTGCACAGGCCTTTCATGCAGAGCCACTCAAATGCCCTTGCATAGCAGGTTCTGCAAGTAAATCAGGAAGGCATTGAGATTGTATAAGACTGCAACATGACCCCGGGTAAGCTCAGTTACCTTTCTAGCATAACCATTTAAAAAATAGTTTTTCCATTCACTTTTTTAAAACCACAATTTTGTGCAAATCGTCAAGCATTGGGAACCTCTGAGTAGCTGGTTCCTACAGTGAAACCTAAAGGATTTACACTGGAACTTCCCAACACCACTAAAGAGAACAATGCATATAAATCCGTTTCGCAGTGATGGGGAAATGGGATCCTTAGAAAGCTCCTTCCCTATTCAATGAAACCTGCCAATTTTTTACTCTTAAAATATGATTCTGTCCACAGGGCAACTTCAAAATGGTTTCTCCACATTTCTTTAGATCATGTGTAAATCAAATGCTGTTCAGCAGATACCATGAATAAATCATCCATGTTTTATTCCTTCTCTTTTCATAGAATGCATTTGCAAGATCAATTTCTGATTCTGCAGAATTCCCTTGACCAGGTTAAACTCCAGCTGGTTTGCTTTTTTATTTTGGTTTGCTTTTCCCTAAGTGACCCTCAGAAAACACAATGTTAGTCAAAGTTCCATTCACAATCGTCTGGCAAGGTCAAATGGAGAGTTATAACAGACATCTATTTATTTATACATGTTGCCATGTTATGCTGAGTTAGCCTCAGCACATTCAAGTTTTCCAATCATATAACTTGCTTTCAAATCAACTTCCTTCAGACAACTGGAGAATTGGAGTCAATAGATCCCCTAATTTTTTTAATTAAATCTGTTTTTAGGGTCACTTAATGCTTGATGCAGCCCCCCAGGTGGAAGACGTGTCTGCAAAGCATAAAGAATGAGCTGCTGTCCTTCTGCCACAACCTCTGCTGATTTACAACCACTTTGTGTTTGATGTTGGACAGGATAATTTCATCAGTCTCCAACCCTTGTGATCACGTCCCAAAATGACTCGTCAGGTGAAGCCCTGGTGGAAGATTGCTTGTCACCTGTAGGAAGTAGCTGTCTGCTCTGAGTACTCTTTCCTCATAAATGTAATCATCTGTTAGTTATTCATTGAGCTATACTTCATGGGCTTTATGGAGTGGCGCGAGCAAGAGACCAACTCCTCACTAAGGAAAATGCTTAGAAATAATGCTACTACTTTTCTTTCTTCTCACCTTTTGGGAGGAGGAATATACATCTGAATTCAATATTGAAAGTTACTGTGGAAAACGTATGTTTCGGTACATTTAAGATTTTTTTAATTTAAAAAATTTTACAAGTGAGGAAATGAATATAGAGATGGTAATTTGCCAAAGGTCAAACAACTCTTCAGTTTACCTTATGGTTCAAATTTTTTTTCAGTTTTATTAAGGAAATTATTGACATATATACCTGAATAAATTTAAGGCATATGCATGATGGTTTGATTTACATATTTTGTGAAATATGGAATTCAGCTAACATCCATTATCTCATGTAGACACAATTGAAGGAAAAGAAAATTCTTTCTCTTTGTGATGGGAACTCCTATGATCTAGTCTCTTAATAACTTTCTTATGTATCATAAAGCAGTTAACTATAGTTGTCATGTTATACATTACATCCCCAGTATTTATTTATCTGATGACTGAAGTTTGTACTTTTGACCATCTTCCTCCAATTCCTCTTAGCCCCACCCTCTGCCTCTGGTAACCACAAATCTGATCTACTTTTTGTGAAGTTTTATTTTTAGATTCCACATGTAAGTGAGATCAGATATTATTTGTTCTTTTCTGTCTGACTTATTTCACTTAGCATTATGCCTTTAAGGTTCATCCATGTTGTAAATGGTAGAATTTCCTCATTTTTTATGGCTAAATACTATTTCATAGTGTACATATGCCACAATTCTTTATCCATTCATCCTTGATACACTTAGATTGTTTCTGTGTCTTGGCTATTTTAAGTAATGCTGCTATTAACTTGGGAATGAGGATATATTTTCAAGTTAATGTTTTCATTTCCCTTGTGTGAATTCCCAGAGGTAGAACTCTTGGATCATATGGTAGTTATAGTTTTAATTTTTTGCGCATACTCCATGCTGTTTTTCATGGTTACTATGCTGCTTTACAATCGCACCAATAGTGTGCAGGGCTTCATTTCGCCACATCCATGTGGACATTTGTGTTCTCTTATCTTGGGTAAGATAAGGATGTATACACACTGGGATGTTGGCCATCCTAACAAGTGTGAGGTGATAAACTCATTGTGGTTTTTAATTGCACCTCCCTAATGACTTGTGATGTTTAGCATCTTTTCATGTACCTCTTGATCTTTCATATATTGTCTTTGGAAAAATGGCTATTAAGTTTATTTTTAGTAAGATTATTATGGCTTATTATGTTTTTTTTTGTCATTGAGCTGTATGATTTCTTTATATTTTTAAGATATCAATCCCTTATCAAATGTATTTATAATATTTTCCCATTCCATAAATTGTCTTTTCACCTTTGTTGATGACATTTTTTCCTGTGCAGAAGCTTTTTAATTTGTTGTAGTCCCACTTGTTTATTTTTTATTTTGTTGCTTGTCCTTTAGGTAATCTTAGCCAAGATACATTATTAAATAACTGTCAAGCAGTCATTCCTATGTATTATTCTAAATGTTTCATATTTTGTGTTTAAATCTTTAATTCATTTTGAGTTAATTTTCGTGAGTGATATAAGAGAAGTCCACTCTCATTCTTTTACATATGAATACCCAATTTCCCCAACATCATTTATTGAAGGGACTATCTTTTTTCCACTGAGTGTTCTTGGCTCCCTTGTCCAATACTAATTGAAGTTACATACTTGGGTTGATTTTTGAGTCCTCAGTTCTGTTCTATTGACCTGTTTGTCTGAGTTTATGCCAGTACCATACTGTTTTGATGCCTATAGGTTTATAGTGTAGTTTAAAATCAGGAAATGTTCTGTATCCTGCTTTGTTCTTCTTTCTTAGAATTTCTTTAGCTACTTATGGTCTTTTGTGGCTCTACCTAAGTTTTAACTGTGAAAAATGTCATTGGAATTTTGGTAGGGATTGCATTGAATGTGTAGATGGCCTTGGTAGTACTGACCTCTGAACAACATTAACCCTTCCAGTCCATGAATATGTAATATTTCTTCGTTTATTTGTGTATTCTTAGATTTCTTTCATAAATATATTCTGGTTTTCAGAGCTCTTTCAACTCCTTAGTTAAATTTCTTCCTGAGTATTTTATTATTTTTGATGATGCTGTGAATGGCATTTATTTCTTTTTCAGAAAATTCGTTGTTAATGTATTCATTTGTTGAATTACAGTTTGCAACTGTATGTATGCCCTTCATTTCCTCCAGGTCTGGGAATTTATCACCTGACCATGGGGAAACCATTCCATACTTAAGCCTAAGGCAATGACTGTAGCAAAGCAAATTATCAAGTGGTAACATCAGACCCAATATAAATGCAGTCAATTTCTTTAATAACAAAGAATTCTATTATAGGTTTTCCTTTGTATTTTGATATTATTTTAATTGCATAGATAAATATATGTGAATAATAATGACCATGAAGTAATTGAGATGTACTGGGTATGCATCCTACACAATTTATATATATATGTGTGTGTGTATACATATACATACACATACATATATGTGTATATGTACACTATATATAGTATATACTCACATATATATAACCATTTAACTTTCATATTATTCTTATGCTGTCAGTTCTAATATCTCCATTTTACAGACAAGGAAACAGACTTATAGATGGTAATTTTCAAAATGTCAAACAGCTTGTCAGGTTTGCTTCATATTCCTAGCTACTTTGCCATATTTTAGACTAAATCAATATTTCAGTGAGGTGACACAACTGCCTCTCTTACACTTTTAAGCCTAATCTAGAATGAAATAGCATATATTGTGTTTCATTAAATCCAACTTTTAACTACCTATTCATTCATTCATGTATTGGCCCAATAGCTATTAAGTACCTACTGCATGCCAGACGCTGAGATGTGACAATTGGCAAAGTAATTATAATCTTTGTCATCATGGGGCTTACGCAAGAGACCAGGTTATTCTATAAATTATTCAAATGACTATGATTACTGCCTATAAGAACCTCATAGGAGAAGGTAAGGGCCATGAGCATGTTTAGTGAGAGTGACTGGAGAAAGCCTCCAGAGGACAGGGCCTTGAGTGGGGCTGTAGATGATGTCTCCATCTCCAAATAGCATAGGGCCTTCCGGGACCCAGAACACCCTAGAACCATTTACACTACAGCCTGACTTGCCCCAAATCACTGCATGATTTTGTTATATCATGGGAAAGTTTGGCAGAGAGGCTTCTGGGACATTTACAGTGGTTATACTTTGGCATCTCAGAAAGGGAGAGGTAATGGGAATTTTAAAAGAATTTTAAAATGGTGCCCTACAGTCCCACTCATTGAGTTTACTCTGGACTTTATTTTAGGTCCATGATTGGTGAGTGGGACGAGTTGCAGAAGGTTTGGGCTAGTGGTCATGTTTGATTTTTTTTTTTAAGATTTATTTATTTATGCATACAAGCTGGGGTACAGGCCAGAGGCATGGGGCAGCAAGAGGGTTCACCAGAGACAGAGTGGGGAGCAGAAGAGGCAGATGGAGGGAAATACACTGCTGAGGGGAGCAGCGGGCGAGGCAGGAGAGGTCTGCCAGGCCATGTAGGAATCTCCCCCGCCAGGCGTCGAACTCGTGTCACTGCTGCCGACAGTTCCACAGTGCAGCTCTTAATCGCTGTGGCACCAGGGAGGCCCGGTCATGTTTGAAATTGTGTTATTGGTGAATTTGAAACAGGGTCTTAAATTAACTGGCAGATCCTCATCCAGTTGGTGTAGGGTCTATGTCTAGGCATAGTCCCAGAAGCAGATCCGAAATTCAGTCACAATGTGCTAGAAATCCTTGGTGAATATTAAATCATGGATGAGGATTAGAGCTAGAAAGGGCTGAGCTTGTGCCTAACAAGATTAAACATGGAAACTTCCAGAGCTTTTATCTATCCCTATGATTAAAATAAACTTTACTAATGCATACAAATTGATTCTTCTAATCAGAATGTTATTTTTCTCATAATTTTATACCAGTAATGGAATTCCCAGAACACAAATTTGCTTTCCAGATCAGCAAATATATCTTTGTCTAGACCTATTTTCTGCCTCAGCTCTTTAGACCCTTTCTTGCTTGGCATTTTGCTCAAATTTTTCTCTAGAAAAAGTAGAATGTGGCTGCTGTTCATCAGTGAGGCATTCTGATATTCTCTGGAGCCAGAGAAGACATTTTTTTTAAATAAAACAATATAACCGCATCAATAAATGGTTGTTAAGCACTTCATGCATTTGTTGTGTACTAAAGGCACAGTATCATAAAGTTCTGAAGAAACAGTAACTGGAAACATTGGCATGAAATTACCACTGTATACTGCAAAGTATGGAGCTTGCTAGAATCAGCCCAAATATGCCTCAGTATGATTTGATGTTCACTTTGTGATATGAGACACCAAGTAAATTACTTTTAATTATTTGATGCTGAGACATTAAAAGTTAGGAATTTTATAGGGGAGAATGAGAAAGGGTTTATACTTACTTATGTTAATTAGAAATTGCAAGTGTGAAAGTATACCTTTGTAGAGGTTTGAACCTATAACCTCTGGAGCACATAGAAAGATGTAAACCCACTTTACCTCAAGAAACAAAATTTTGGGGGAAAAATAACCTCAAACTACCACCACCAACAAAACAAATTGCCAAGTGGACTTACTTTTTACTCAAATAAGAAAGGGGTTTCCAAGTTGGGATGTGTCATGTTCAGCTAAGAGAAAAAAAGTTTATGATCAAATTAAAACACACAGTCCTCAGTAAAGGTTTATTACATATGCTGTGATGGTTGATGCCTAAATATATAATGTTCCTAGTGGGCACCAGGGTAATGAGGGTTTCATTTTAACAAGCTCTGTCCCCTTAACTAAACCATATCAAATGAAAGGAGAGAGAAAAAATACTGTTTGTGGCAGTGAAACAGCCTTTAGTGGCATCACTGCCGTTGACCATGAATATAGACAGGGATTGTCTAAATGTAGTCCTGGATGGCATAGCTTTGGCCTAAATCACATCACATATTCCAGAATTGCTTTCTATAGTTGTGAGACAGGTAAGTTACTGGCTTCATCTCTGTTTGGAGAGCATGTGACTCCTCTGAAACATGGTAACTGTCCCAACCTTCCCTAGAGAAGGTGGGTTGATCTGTGGAGAAAGTCTTTTAAAACACAGTTCCTAATGGTTATTGGTAACTTCCATGTGATGCTATACAAGACAGAAGAAAGACAGTCTTTGCAAAATAAACTAAATGTCAAGAGTTCATGGGAAATCACACTTTTAAAATAAAATCACAAGCCTTTTCTAAACAATTATAAGTTAAGTGCAGAGGAGAAAGTACTTTGGCCACTCCCCCCATCTACTACAAAAGGAAATGTAGGATCTTCTTTAGTCTTGAACAAAGCTCCATTGTTTTCTCATGATTTTGCTTTATGGAGTTTAAATTAAAGGGAAGCTACTCTATAGAGAAGCAAATCTTTATTTTAGAGTATTTAAGTAGCACCCATATTGGTGAACTCCCTTGAGTGCCAGTGCTTGCTCTTAGATGAATATTTTTTAATCAGACATATTTTGAATCATTATCATGAAAAAACAACTGCAAGAAGTAAACAAATTGGTATAAACTTCCATAATACCAGATGACTTTACATACAGAGTGTTCCAAAAGTCTAGTGAAATTCCCTCAGACATCCAATGTAGATAACGAATTGACTTTATTTTTAAACACACATAACATACTAAATAATGCGTCATATACCAAACTTGGGACAAGAAAGAAAATAATCACTCAAAGTCTCTTGCAGCATCCTGCAGAAGCTAAGCTACCCTCAAATCTTCAAGGTCATGGTTCAATTATTCTACTGACTTTGGGATAGAGAAACTTTAAATAAAAAGTTGACTCCTTTGGTAGGGATTGTAACCTGGTACTTTCAAAATTATTTCATTAAGTTTACCATATAATTATAATTGAAGAAAATATAGGTTCTATTTTTTAACCCATTATTACAAAATCCATCACTTAAAGACTGTTAATTAAAAAAGAAAAAGTAGCATTTCAGCAAAAGCTAGTTTAGAAATCATTATTTGAACAAACAGAACTTTTTAATTTATTTTGATGTAGGAAAAACAAATGAAACTTTTAATCTTTAAAGAAATATTCTGGGTATTTCTATTTCCATGTCCTCCATGTCATGAGGAATCAATATTTATATTATGATGGCTCTGAGTCACTATGGGGTGTCTCACTTTTTCCTCTTTGCTTTTCATGTTGTAATGAAAAGTGTATTAAGTGCAAAAAAATCATTTCCTCAATCATTTTTTTAGATGTCTAAAAGCCTAAGGTCATCAGAATTAGCTTGTCTAAAATTATGCACGCTTTTTGAAATGATAATCCAAATGAGGGTGTTAAGCACTAAACTTCTAAGCACAAATGTACTATCGTGGAATAAAGGCACAAGAAAAGTCTTATTGAAGATGTGAATATTAAACTATGATTTGATTAATGCGGAGTTAACCAAAAGAAGTGGGAGACAAAAATGTCCAGGTAAAGAGAATGACACGTTAGAGCCCAGAAGAGAGATTTAGCACAATTTTTAAAGGAGATTTCAAGTTATGAAATACCAGAGAATGACAAAGGAAAGACAAAAGAAATAAGTAGTTCAGAAGGTGGACCTAGCCCCAAAGACAACCACTAGAGGATTTTAAATATGAGATTGGCAAGTTCAGCTTTGCAGTTCTTAAGGTCAATTTCATAGCTGCTCAAAGCATGGACATTTGGGGAAAAATGCAAGATATTTGATATAGAACATAAGTTAAGGTGAATGAAACAATACAAAAATTTGAACGGGGTCCAGATTTTGTCTGACTTCGTATATTTACTCAGGAGTTGTGTGCTATCAGGAGAGAGAGTACTGGAAGATTTAAAGCCTAGAGAGACATGATTACTTTACTATTACTGTTATTGTTAAGGTCATTCTAGTTACAAAATGTTTTCCAATTATCTGAAACCACCCCATAGTTAGTAGTTTAAAGTCATCATTCATTTCATTATAGTCACAATCTGTGGGTCAGGAATTTGAGGAGAATTCAGTTGGGAGATTCTACTGCCTTGTGTGGTATTAACTGTGGTCACTTGGTGATAATTCAGTTGGTGGTTGTTCTTGTCTGGAGTGCCCCAAAAATCTTCACTTACATGTATTGGTGCTAGTTTGGGATGACTGGAAGGCTGCAGTGAGCTATGGCACTCTCCTCACATATAGTTTCAGGACCATTCACATGCTCTCACCAGTAAACTGTTCATACTTCTCACATGGTGGCTCAGGGCTTCAGTAGCAAGTGCACCCTTTTCATTTTGACTATTTCAGTTCCTGATGATATAATTCCTTTAAAGACCTAGTGAAATTGGGCCTCCCTGGTGGTGCAAGGGGCTAGGTCTCAGCCTATGAAGCTATCGGCAGCCACTGCAGCACGAGTTCGATCCCCGGCCACGGAGCTTCCCACATGGTACAACAGACCTCTCCTATATGGCCCGCTGCTCTCCTCAGCAGTGTACTTCAGTAGATCCGCGTGTTCTGCTCCCTGCTCTGTCTCTGGTGAGTCCTCTCACCGCCCTACCCCCCAGCTCTTCTATGCATAAATAAATAAATCTTAAAAAAAAAACCAAACTAGTGAAATTCCTGTACATCAAAGTAGATTCCACTCCACAGAGTCCTTCAAGATAGGTCCTTTTGTATCTTGGACTCCCTGAGAAACTGATACCCAGTATCTTCAAAAAGACAAGAAGTAAGAAGTGTTGGTGAGGATGCAATCCTTTGCACTGTTGGTGGGAATGTAAATTGGTGCAGCCATTGCAGAAAAAAACTATAAAATTCCTTAAAAAATTAAAAATGGAATTGCCATATGATCCAGCCATCCCACTTCCAGGTACATATCAAAAGGAATAAAATCGGGATCCTAAAGAGATGTCTGCTCCCTTGCTCATGGTAACATTATTCACATTAGCCAATATATGGAAACAACCTAGTTGTCCATCTATGGATGAATGGATAAAGAAGATCACACACACAATGGAATATTATTCAGCTATGAGAAAAAGGGAACTCCTGTCATTTGTGAGGACATAGATGGACCTTGAGGGTATTAGGGTATGTGAAATAAGTCAGAGAGAGAAAGATGATTAATATCACTTATATGTGGAATCTGAAAAGTGGGACTTATATTGTAGAAACAGTAGAATGGTGCTTATCAGGGCTTGGAGAGTGGGGGGCATGGGGAGACGTTGGTTAATGGGTACAAACTTCCAGTTATGAGTAAGTTCCGAGGATCTAAAACATAGCTTGGTGACTATAGTTAATAATACAGTGCTGTCTACTTGAAAGTTCCTAAAAAAGCAGATCTTACATGTTTTCACTACAAAAAAGAAATGGTAATTATGTGAGGTGATGGAGGTTTTAACTAACCCTACTGTGGCAATAATTCAGCAACCCATATTTGTAGCAAAGCAGCACATAGTATGCTTTAATCTTATACAATGTTATATGTCAATTATGTCTCAATAAAAATGGAAAAATAACAGCTTTTTGATGATAATGAAAAGATAGGAAATTTTAATTTGGAAAATTTTTGAAAATTTAAAGCAAGGGAAAACAAACCAGTCAGTACAAGGAAATGAACTCTGCCATTTCAAAAGCAGTGCATTAGTGGGCATTCCAAGGCTGCAATAGACAAGGCCACAGTTGCTGGCCTCCCAAGTGGAATTACTATTTTGACTTCACCTGCAGAACAGTGTCTGAAAAAGATGGCTTTCCATCTGAAATTCCTTTTTCTTTGCCCTGACTATTCTATGTGCAAATATTGTCAGTGCATCTGTCACTTAGATGTACACACATGGATCTTATCACCTATTTTTTTATTTGTTATGAATGCTTTATCTACCTAATCGTTTCACATAGTGTGGACTTCTGTGTCCTCTCAGATCATTCAGGATACCAATAAAGAAACCAATAAAATGGAAATAATTTCAATCATGCATTTATTATAGTGTTTAGAAACAAAAGTTGTTAAGACTGAGAATTGCATTCTTATTTATTTTCTTTCTTTCTCTTAGATTTAATGCTGTTAAAAATAAGCATCTCAAAACCAATATATGGAGCATAGCCCTGATTGTGCTCCCATAGGAAATATAGGGCGATTTTAGTTAATAAGCATACAATGCTTATCCAGTTTGTTCTAGGATGATTTGGAATTTGAGTCCTATTTTGATGGTTGCCAGAGGGTGTCCAAAAAGAAAGGAAAGAGATAAAAACTATTGACTTTGTAAACTGGCTTCAAAGGAGGAGCTGTGAAGCAGTAATCACCAGGAAAGGGGGTTTGAAGATCTGGATTCCAGCTGTGTTTCTGCCATCAGGTGGCTGAGCAAACCTCAGTAAGTCCCACAGCCATGTGCTAGCTCTTTCCCTTTCTATGGTCCTACCCTCCACAGGTGAAGGCTGGCTTGCATGCCCCTCCTCGAGCATTTTCACTTCTAACAACTCTTTCATTGAATTTATGAACCATGTGTGTTACATTGACTTGTTGATTTGCCTCTTCTTCCCTAAATCAGCTCCTCCTGAGTGTGCATGTGTTTTTTTTTACATTCCTTTGTAGATCATAAACAATCATTTCTTAAAACATTTTCTTAAAGTAAGAGGCCAAGCAACTTTTCAGTTTCCATTTTGAGTGTTAAGATAACACTCAATATAGGTAATTAGGTAATTGTAATCTGAAAGCAAAGGAAAAATAAAGCTGACACAGACCTTTACACTTTGGGGGCAACCAAGGCTTCCTGTATGCCCTTGGATTTCATTCTACCCTTGGGAAAATAATATGAATGATAGAAAGAACATAAGGAGGCTAGCATTTGGAAAAGAAAGTGAGACAGGGTAGAGAAAAAGACTCAAAAGTAACTGGAGAGAATTCTGAGTGGGTCTAAGGCATGTCTAAGGGAAGAGAACTGTGGTCAAAGGCAAGGCTTGGAAAGTGGAGGGAGACTGTAAAAGGCATTTAAGCTACACTTTCACTCTGAGAGTAAATTCAGAAAATGTCTGAAGCTTCTTGCCTTTTGTCACTAATACTTTATTGGAGCTGCTTCAAAATGAGAGTTTTAACAGAAGCACTTTAAAAAAGATTGAGACAAAAATGTAATAATTGCACACTCAGGCTTGTAATTTTAGAAATTCAAGATGTTAAGGGCTCCAAACATGCTGCTTCAAATTTGGATTCCTTTTCACTCTTCACGAAAGAATAGTCTAGTCATATTGGAGCTGATCGCTATTTTTGAGTCATACCAGTAAATGTTTGAAGTCCATTGTCATAGTGGGAAAACTGTACTTTTCCCATAATTCAAAGATAACTGAAAGAATGTAGCTCACCAATTTTGAAATAATGAATTTTTTTTTTAGATAATGGTTAAGTTCAGTCCAATCTTAGAAAATTCCAGCCCCAAAGGATTTTTTTTGAGAAAATCGAGAGAAAAGGATCGATGAACAAAAATGGCATGATAGAGCAAAAACCATCTTTTTAGCTGTTATGTCACATTCCCTAAGGGAATATAAAGTCAATTTTAAAAAGGTATCTCTGTTGACAAAAGTCAAGAAAATGTACCCTCATGATCAGAAGGAGTCACCAATGAATTGCATTATGTTTAATTGCTCAGAGTAGGTGCAAAGTGGATGAGGAAGAGGGAAGGGGAGATAATCCTCCTGAAGCACCGAGGACCTTTATTTCCCTGTTTTGCAAGTGTTCCACACCAGACTAAAGCATAGTGCGTGCAGGCTTTTACCTTGTCTCTCTTTGATGAAAAGAAGGGAAAGGGAATGCCAAAGGAAAAAAAAATCATCTGGATGGTAAATAGAAGAGGCACTTGTGCGGCCCTGGCCTCCTGTCATTGTCTCCATTGTAAGCGGTGTCAGAGCCATCACATTAGGTTGCCACCACAGGGTGCATGCAAATGGGAGAGAGAGAGCAGGCAGCACTGAGCAGCCACCACCTGCACATTTCAGATTGTTGGCAGGTACATTGCAGTGGACTAAAACAGAATAATTACTGGAGATAGAGTTGGCAAGTATAGTGTACGGGAGAGGCATTCAATTGCACATGAGTACGATAGGTGAACTATAAAAAAATGGTGGGGAGGGAGGGGGAAAATTTCCCCATTAAACACCAGACAGCTGGCAATTCTGATCTTCCATTTTGTTTTCTATGAAATAAGAAAGGCTGACCTATGAAGTCAGATGCTACAGATATTGGACCATTGATTTAAGCAGGTGACTCAGAGAGTAAAACCGGGGTCTTAAGAGGGCCTCCCTAACATCAAAGGGAACAAGCTTTCAAGGGACTTTGTAGGGAAATGTGTGATAACCAACCACATAGTACATAAGCAAATGTAGGTTAGACTATTTATTTGTAAACAGTGGGATTCTTACTTTATCATACAATCAGCACTTATGGACCAGTCACTGTCCTAAGCCTTCACATTTATTAACTCATTCAGTTCTCAGAGCCCACCTTAACATTGCTTTACGTATCATTCCCATTTTGCATGTAAATGAGGAAATTGAGTCATGGAAAGTTAAATGAGTCGCTCAAGATTATTTAGCTGTTAGATGGGAGTGGAGGATTCAGCACTCTATTCCACACCGAACTGTAATATGGGGCTGTCTCTCCATATGATGTGAGAATGTATAGGATTGAGAGGGTATCAGAATATTAAATGGGAATCATATAGAGATTTACATAGAATAACAAGAACATGCTACTTTATGCAAGTTACATAAACTATTCAAAGTGAACATCTCATTGAATGTATAATTATTTGCATAGGTTTTTAAAATCTCTGACAGGGACTCCCCTGTGGAGCAGCGGTTAAGCGCTGCGCTGTGGAGCTGTCGGCAGTGGTGACGCGAGTTCGACGCCTGGCCGGGGAGATTCCCACATGGCGTGGCAGACCTCTCCTGCCTTGCCCGCTGCTCCCCTCAGCAGTGTATTTCTGATCTGCCTGTTCTGCTCCCCGCTCTGGCTCTGGTGAACCCTTTCGCCGCCCCATGCCTCTGGCCTGTACCCCAGCTTGTATGTATAAATAAAAAATAGGCCGGGTGGGAGAGAGACAATCAGTGGGGGGGGGAGGGGGGGAGGAAGGAGCCGGAGGGAGGGAAGGGAAAGGGCACAAAATGGAATAGAAAAGAACACAAGGGACCATGGAGATGGATCACGGGTGAATTGGTGGTGGGCTACCCAAGGGGAATGCAAAATGTAAAAGACATAAATAACAATAAAAATATATATTA
>PVIJ01009652.1:0-65465 GCA_004024925.1 Scalopus aquaticus
TAGTGGTTGGACCAGTTCACATTCCCACCAGCAGTGTAGAAGAGTTCCTTTTTCTCCACATCCTTTCCAGCATTTGTTGTTGCTTGTATTTTTAATGTGTGCCATCCTCTCAGGTGTGAGGTGGTATCTCATAGTGGTTTTGATTTGCATTTCCTTGATTATAAGTGATGGTGAGCATTTTTTCATGTATCTGTTGGCCGATACTGTTTTTTTAAGTTTGGTTCATTTTATACCAAAGAAAAGGGAGTATTTCAGCTTTGGTTATTCAGATTTTTGTGTGGTGGTACTCAGAGAATCTCTTAAAATTGAGTTTCTTAATTCATGGTCAGGAGATGGATTTAAGGGGTCCAGTATTCTCCTGAGTATATGCAAAAATGTATACCCTTTTTTTTTTCAGGAACCAGCTCCATAGTCTATGACAGATTCTTAGAACTGAAATCATTTTATAATAATGTTATTTAGGGACTAAATTACCTCGGCAAGCACAGGTTTCTTAAAGGCAGTGTTGCATATTATTCCCATCTTGTCCACTCGATAGCACGAGCATAATAGAAATTCCAAAATTTTTGGTGGGTTGATTTGAGAAAAGGAAATGGTTTCATCTTCAGTATCCAAGGATGACCATATTTTTCTCAGATTTTGACAGGCCTCATGCCATTTGTGGTGGAGGTGGGGAACAAAGAGCCAGTCCTGAGAAAGTGTGGGGATGCCTTCACCTCACTGAAGGTAGGCTGGAGCTGCAGCTGTCCTTGCCTGCAGGAGAGGGTAGGAGGTGGTCAGGGTGGGTTCCATTCCCACCATTTACCTCAGTGGGATCTGAGGAAGTTATTCATTTGAGGGACTTGGACTGTTATGTTTGTGATACCGTCCAGCTCTAAGCCTGTGATTCTGTCCCTCTGCTATTTCTTCTCCTCTTCTCTCTTCCTTCTTTCACATTTGAACTGAGTTGGAAATCCCATTGCCTAAGAAAAAAATTAACCAAAGTCCTGATCTCCTGATCGTGTAAATAACTATCCCCTTTCGTTCATAGGACATGAATGAGTATATACTAATGGTCTTCAGTATACCCTTATTAATTTGACTTTAGTCTGAGAAATACCAAGAGAATAAAAGAACCCAGTGTAGCGTAAAGATCAGTGATCCTGGAAGGAGCTTTCTGGTATGATGGAACAAGCGTTGGATTTGGAATCGGGGGTGACAATTTAAGACCCAGCCCTGCCTTTAGCCAAATAGTTCTGGACAAGGTACTTAAATACATTTAATGTTTAATACATTATTTATTTAATATTTAAGGTACTTAACATGTGATATAATATAAAATTTACCAATATATTCAAATTAAATGTTTACTGTACATATAAAATTATATGTAAATGTTTAAAATAATGCCTAGTTTACAGAATCCTTCCAATATTAATGTTCATGAAAGGTGCATTGTCAACCACAGAGTATTTTACTAATATTATTTGCATTATTATTAAACAGACTCTTGAGCCCTGCAAAAAAGAAGAGATCTTATTCCTGTTAATCAGCTCCTTGATAAATGCATTTAAATGGCCTGTCATTTTCTGATAGCACCCAAGGCCCCTTTTGACATGTTTTACCATGAAATGTATCACTTTAACACATCCTCTTTGTTTTTAACACTACTCCTTTATTCCTAAATTACCATCTGCTTTCTGACCTTTAGAATCTGATTTTTTATATATTCTGAGTAGATCTGAAATTTTCTTGTTTTTTTCCGGTTTCCCTCCATTCTGTATTCTTCTTCCTAAAGACCTTCACTCTAGAAGCAAAATTATTGATTAGAGAAACTGTCCTTAGGACCAGTCTTTGTCTCTTATTCGTTAAGTGTGTGACTCGCATGTGCAATCAAAGAGGTAGAATTACTCACCAAGGGCAAATAAGCCCTTTAAAAGGCCCACCTCTGGTATCTAATGTAAAGTCAGAACACAAGTATCCATTTACAGGAGGGTTTCATACAGTTTAAGTTAAGGCAATTTTCCCCCCGCTAACGTGAAATGTTCAAGGAAGCCTATTATTTCTCCTCTGGCAGTCTTTGATCTTTCGCCTTGAATGTGTTATGTCTACTTTTTATCCATGCCTTCTTATATCTAAAATAGAAGCATATGCAGCATTTCCTTCAAAAATACAAACCATTAGAAAGTTTATCTAATTGCTGCCTTTGAAACACCAGACTGCCAAGATCACTTGGAGCCCTAATACACTGTTCTCTAAAATATCACCCATTTACCGTGTTCCTTTAGCCTTACATTTCTATTAAAAGTGTTCTTGAAAATCAGTTCTGCTAATAACTAAACGTCCTAAATTCTTTGTGCTTTATCCACCCAATTTTCAGGTCAAGATTTAGGGAAGCCTACCTTTAATTAGATGATCTCTTCTAAACCAGCAGTCTCTAATCATGTCAACTCAGTGGAACATTTTTAAAAATCAGAATATATAATTGAACTATTTGCATGGCTTTTATTAAAGTAACTACAAGTCAACAAGAAAATCTAGG
Organism: Scalopus aquaticus; assembly: GCA_004024925.1. Taxonomy (NCBI): domain Eukaryota; kingdom Metazoa; phylum Chordata; class Mammalia; order Eulipotyphla; family Talpidae; genus Scalopus; species Scalopus aquaticus. The sequence continues at coordinate 2,522 of PVIJ01009652.1, forward strand.
CAAAGATTTATGTGGCTTTGATTTTTGAAGCATCTTGATGCCCATTTTTCAAGTTTTCCATCTGTATGCTAAATAGACAATTGCTTTTTTGCTGTACTGAAAAGCCAAAGCAGCAGTGAGGTAATGTTAACCTAATCCTTGGAGTTTGTTTCCAGACAGGCCTAAGGAAAGGCTTGACTAGAAGCAAAATTTGGCATCAATAAGATGTCAGAATATACACTTTTTAAAAGGATAAGATGACTGGGCCTCCCTGGTGGCGCAATGAGTTGTCTCAGCACTTTGAAGCTATCTGCAACTACTGCAGCATGAGTTCTTTCCCCACCCAGGAAGCTTCCCACATGGCGCAGCAGACCTCTCCTGCCTCGCCTGCTGCTCCACTCAACAGTATATTTCAGTCAATCTGCCTGTTCTGCTGCCCACTCTTTCTGGTGAATCCTCTCACCACCACACACCTCTGGCCTACACCCCAGTTCTTGTATGCATAAATAAATAAATCTTTTTTAAAAAAGGATAAGATGGCTAGAGAATTTGACATACTGAGCATTTCTCCTGCCAAAAAATAAAATTTTATTTACATTATAAGCTATTACAGATCTATGAATTGGTTAAGATTCTTTCAGTTTGCAGGGACTAGAAATTCAACTCAGACTGGTATAAACAAAAATAGAATTTATTAGTTCATGTAGCTGAGAAGTTTAGGAATGCATCTAGCTTTAGACATAGCTAGCTGCTGCTACTAATACTGTTTAGTTAAAACTATTTCATCACACCTGTCCACATCTCTTATCAGCACTCTGTCCTTGTGTGTTGTCTTTATTCTTAGACAGGATATTGCCCTGTGGTTGCCAAAATGGCTTCCTGAATCCCCTCACAGATCCTAACCCTTATGCAAAAAGAGAATGTCTGTCCAGATTATTCATTGAAGGCCCCAGGAAAGATTTAATTAACCTAATAAGTTTGATGCTCATTCCTTAACCAAGAGGACAGAGTAGGGGTTTTCTGCCAGCCAGGACCCTACTGCCTCCCACTTTTGTGACACACTGCCTGGTTCTAATTAGTAGCATCTAATCAGTGTTGTTTATTTGTTATCTCAAATTTTAGTATGTTCAGAACAGGGATTTCTATACCCCTCCTAGACTCCCCCAACCCAGATTTTCCCATTTCAACAAGTGGCACCACCATTCCTCAAGTTATTGAAGTCAAACATCTGTGTTCCTGTTTATTCCCCATGACATGTATGGTATAAAATATGAAATTTATAAAAATTACGATATATATATGAGATAGGCATGTAGGAATATTAGATGTGTGTGTGTGTGCGCGTGCAAGCGAGAGAGAGAGAATATATCAGATTCAGGAATTTAAAGGTAAAAATCATCATACATTACAAACCCAGAGAAAGGAGTTGTTTAGTGGCTCAACCCAGTTGTTTAGACTTCAATCTGAGAATATCTCTTACCACATTGCCCCTTCTGTACTCACACTGTATGTATCTGTGGACTGGCAAGAAAATATTTTTCTAGCAGTAGAAACCCCTTTTTAATGGAAAAAGGAAAAAAGCTAATTTCTTCCAGAAAGACTGCTTTGTAATTTCTATATAATTAAGGAGCATCATCATTAATCTAAACTGGTAGAGAATGGAATTTAAGCTGTTTCTTAGCTTATTCAGTTCCTAATCCAAAGTAACAACAGGTATATTTTGGTGTTCTGTTTTTTTACCCCACTACCATACCTTGTGTCTCTTTGTCCCTTCCCCCTGCCCTTAACCTCAGAGCCCTCAGGATGTTTGCTGATGTCTAGTAATATTTGAAAGTGTTTTATGTTGTTGAATTGTCAGTTGTATGAATTCCAATATTTGTTTTCATCATTGTTTCTTACCTTGCTTCATACCATTTTTTTCAAATTCCCTCCATTTTGTTGAAAATGACTTCATTTCATCTTTTCTGTGGTTATCTAATATTCCATGGTATGTATGTGCTGCATCTTTTTGGTTTATTTGTCTGTTGAAGGCCATTTAAGCTGCTTCCATGTTCTAGCTGTTGTAAGTAATGATGCTGTGAATATTGTAGAACATGGAAGTTTTGTTAATGTTTTCATATTCTGTGGATTTCTGCCCAAGTGTGGGATTGTTGGGTCATATGGTATTTGTTTTTAATTTTTTTAAAGATTTATTTATTTATACATACAAGCTTGGGTGTAGGCCAGAGGTGTGGGGGGTGGGATGAGAGGATTCACCAGAGACAGAGTGGGAAGCAGAACAGGCAGATCTACCGAAATACACTGCTGAGGGGAGCAACAGGCCAGACAGGAGAGGTCTGCACCGTGTGGGAAGCTCCCTGGCTGGGGATCGAACTCGTGCTGCAGTGGCTCTGGACAGCTTCATAGTGCTGTGCTTAACCCATTGCACCACCAGGAAGGCCCCTGTTTTTAATTTTTTTTTTAAAGATTTATTTTTATGAATACAAGCTGGGGTACAGACCAGAGGCGCTGGGCGGCGAGAGGGTTCACCAGAGACAGAGTGGGGAGCAGAACAGGCAGACCAATGGAAACACACTGCTGAAGGGAGAAGCTGGCGAGGCAGGAGAGGTCCGCGTGCCATGTGGGAATCTCCTGTGGGCATCGAACTCCCGTTGCTGCTGCCGACAGCTCCAAAGCGAAGCGCCTAACTGCTGCGCCACTGGGGAGACCCTGTTTTTAATTTTTTTAGCTAAATCCAGATTGTTTTCCAGTTCACATTCTCACTAAGAGTGTAATAGGGTTCCCTTTTCTTTGCATCCTCTCCAACAGTTGTTGTTGGGAGTCTTTTTGATTTGTACCATTCTCTTAGGTGTGAGGTATTGTCTCACTAGTTTAATCTGCATCTCTTATTAGGAGTGACAATGAGCATTTTTCATGTCTTTTGGCCTCGGATATCCTCTTTAGTGAATTGTGCGTTTACATCTGTTAATTGGGTTATTTGTTTTTTATTGTTGAATTGTATCAGTTTTTTAAATATCTTAGGTATTAATCCCTTGTCAGTTATATATTGTGTAAATATAGCTTCCCATTCATTCAGTAGGGTATGTTTTTAAATGTCTTATATTTTCTTTTTCTATATAGAAGCCTTTTAACTTGAGGTAATTCCAGTTGTTTATTTTTGTCTTTAATTCTCTTGCCATAAGGGTTGAGTCACCAAAAATATCTTTATTGTAGACACTGAGAAATGTATCATCAAAGTTTCCTATGTATTTTATTATTACAGGTCTTACAGCTAAATCTTTAATCCTTTTGGAACTTATTTTTGTATGTGGTATTAGAGAGTAATCCAATTTCATTGTTTTATACATGGTTTTTCAATTTTCCCAACACCATTTATTAAAGAGACTGCCTTTTTTTCATTTTATGGTCATGCATGTTTTACCATAGACTAGGTGCTGGTTTATGCGTAGGTTTATTTCTGGACTTTGGATTCTGTTGCATTGGTCCACAGGTCTATTTTTGTGTCTGTTACTAGTTGTTTTTAATACTGTCCCTTTATGGTAAAGTTTGAAGTCAGGTAACATGATACTTTCATTTTTCTCCTTTTTATTAAGATTGCTTTTGCAATTCAGGGCCTTTTGTAGTTGTATATAATTTTCAATATTTTTATTCAGTTTCTTTGGAAAATATTACTGGAATTTTGTCGGGCATTGCATTAAATTTGTATATCATTTTAGGCAATGTAGTCATTTGGATTACATTGATTCTCCCATTCATGAGCATAGGATATCCTTCCATGTCCTGATGTCACTATCTAAGTCCTTTAATAACATCTATAGTTCTTATGGTATAGATTTTTTACCTCCTTTGCTAGGTTGATTCTGAGATATTTACTTCTTTTTAAAGTATGTATAAATGGAGTTATTTTCTTAATTTCTTTTGCTTCTTGTTTATTGTTTATATATAAAATGACTATGGACTTTTGTGTATGTATTGATTTTTGTATCCTGCAACTTTGCTATATTCATTTATTGAAAAATCTGTTTTTAATTTTTGTAGCTCATTTCCAAATTTACTGCTTAGTAAGTACTGTTTTACTGTTACTATATTCTCACATATTTTCCCTTTTTTATTTCCTTTTCCCTTTTTTCCCCCTGAATCTTTGTCATTTTCTTTCTGTTCACATATTCCCTTTCAGTTCTCTTTTCATTATTCCTATAACTGGAAAATTTTATTTTTGAATGGTACTACTATAACTAAAAAGATTAATTTCCCAACAGAGCATATTGATTAATGATACCCTTTTTGAGATTTCTGTTTTAAAAAAATAGTTATTTGCTAATTTATGAAGTGGAACCTTAAAGTTTAGAATATTAAATTTCACACTAAAATAAATTATTAATTATGTTAAATATAAATGATGAAATTTAAGCACAGTTTTGAAATTTTAATACTTTATAAATGGTTCTTTAACTGAAAAATCTACTACCAGGTTTATTATGGAGTAGTAACATTTTTTTCTTTTAATTTATTATATGATTCATTTCAGTATTTTTACCTTATTTCTAAATGAGGCAAAATTTGAGGTGAATTTACTAACACAACCAATTGAATATTATGTGAACTATTACATAGATAAAAGCAATATCTGACATAGGCAACCAGTAAACAAAATTGGGCAGTTTTTACAAAATTTACATATAATTTTTAATTAGGCAGTAGGCCGCAAATTTTATTTTTAATCTGAAAAATGCTATTACCCATAATATCTCCTTCTCCACCCTTCCAGTCTCATTTGATTTTAGAGAGAGATAAAACTAAGTATCTAAGCTTATTAACTACCTTCTTCTGATTTCTTTATTTAGTCCCTGAACACACTAGGAGGACTTTTTAGGCTTTACATCCTTATAGAAATTGTCTCAGGAAAGAAATAATTTTCTTTGCACTGGTCTCTGCATTAGAGAAAACATTACTCTAGATTGGGGTAAGTGTTTGAAGCCTCTTATGTCTCTCAGCACAGGAGAGCCTGTTGGCAGAAGACATTGTAGTGCCAGCCTGACTGGCCCTCTTCAGTTCAGTTCAGTATTGTAGCAGTATAGTGCCATTCCTTCCTTCTAGAATGTCCCAAGACAGATCATTTTAATACCATCATATTTTCCAGTACATATGGACTGATATATAGGGATTAGTCCACTGCTTATTGGAAATATTACTGTATTCATGATAATTTAATAATAAAAAATTGAGTTATCTCAATTTGTCGTTGAGCTAAAGAATTCTCCACAACCCACCCAATTTAAAACCTTTATTTTCAGTAAAAATTATACTTTTTAAAAAGTGTATAGCTCTGTGGGTTTTGTTGTCTTCACAGAGATATATAACCACATATGTATCACAATTTTAGAACATTCTCTTCACCCCATAAAGACTCCATACCCATTAGCAGTCACTCTTTTCCCTCATCACCTCCACCCTAGACAACCACTAACCTACTTTCAGTCTCTATAACTTTGCCAATTCTGGACATTTCCTACAATAGAATCATAGACTGTGTGATCTCTTATGACTGGTTTCTTTCATTTAGGCATGTTTTCAAGTTTCATCCTTGTTGTGGGTTATCAGTAAATTCCATTTCTTTTTATTTCCAAGTAGAATAACAAAAAGATAGACCAAATTTTATTTATCCATTTGCCCGAAGCTGGATATTTGAATTGTTTTCACTTTTTAGCTATTATGAATAAGGCTGCTGTGATTGTTGTGTACAAGTTTTTGTGTGAACATGTTTTTCTTTCTTTTGGAAATTGGATTGCTAGGTCCCTTGGCAGCTATTTAACTTGAGAATTACCAGGTTATCGTCAATTCTTTTTTAGAAAGCAAAAACTTAACTACTATTGCTGTAATGCAAAATTTTATCTTTTTTCCAAATATTTTAAGGGCAAATAATGCTTTATCATCAAGAACACTAATTTACTGAAAATTCTCTGTTGATAAAATATACACCTACAGGATGTCTTTGCTTGCTATTTAATTTGTAGCAGTATTATCAAGTAGACTAATAATAACTATTGCCAATTGGTATCTTATTTCTTGTATATTTAAAACCCTCCCCCCACAGCAAATGTACTAATAGATAGTTGCCATGATTTTCAAGGCAAAAATTCATATGTGAATTTCAAAAGAAATTGGTTTATCTGTTAAGTTTTAGATACTTGATTGCATTTTCCTAGTTAAACCTTTAAAAATTCACTACACGTGTATTTTTTTTCCCAGTTGGAGATCATCCCATATAGCTCAGCTTTGGAATACCTTATAGTATTCCAAGGTAATATTATGTTTAGCATACAAATAAGCTAATACAGTGTAGAAAGCTTGTCTTTAAACAAATAGTTAATATTAAAAGTTTTGGCCCAAAGAAAGCAAACTCATGTATGCGAACATGTGAATCATTTGCCAATGCCAGACAGACAAATTGTTACTAAAGTGAGATGATTTACCAGTACACAAATGCTAATATAGTAATAAATTGCTTTTTCAAAATTTGGGTTAAATATTTGTGCCTTGACCATTTATTTCATTATTTACCTTTCTGTTACTTAGTTCCACAAAGGCAAGAATGCAGCCATTAGAGTGGCACCTAGTAGGAAAGGGAGGAGTTGAAACCAGAAGGAAGAGAAGAGAAGAATGCTGAGAATGGCCCATGTTCTAGAGAATTTCCCAGCATCACCTTCCTTCTCCTGTTCACAGTTTTCTCTCTCTTAAGAAGGGAAACATCTGTTGCCTTTGTTCACAGCTCATGCCTAATGTGTAGTTTGTGTATTTTTTAAGTGACAGGCTTTTGTGCTTTGGAGTCTTTAATATCTTTTTCTGTAATTTCTCTGTTCTCTTGACCTTGCTTAAAGGAGTCACAATCACACAAAAAGCACATAAAGTGATGCTTTGAATTGTCAGAGAATGGATAATGCCTTTTTACCATTCAATCACTTTATAAAAAGCATATAGTGATTTCCCCTTGATGACAGTATTAATCCGTGCCATCTTTGATACAGTTTGCATATTGTGTATTCAGTCTAACCATTTTGGGAAGATTCTGTGATCAGAAGCCTAGTTGGGTCATATTAATAGCTTACCTAAGGTAATACTTTTTAGTGATCAACTTTCTGTCAAAGGTGCATGTTTTTGATCAACCTCTAGGAATTTAGATATAGTTAATTTATTATGTGCGTGTGTAATGTTTTATCACTGAATTTCCTAATAAAATGAAGTGCAGATAAATTATTCATTTTGTTAGCAGAGCAGCAGACGAAAAAGATATGAGAAATGGTAGGGGGCGGAGGGAAGGGAGAAGGAAAAAAAGAGACTAAAATAGTTGGCTACTGTGCCTTGTGACTCTATATATGTTCGTCTTGATCTTGGGAATTTAATCTGTGGGTTTTTGACTTGACCACCACAATTTTATCTTGATCCACACATCCAAACTATGTCCTAATCACTTGACCTGTTTGGTCAAGTATACACTTTGTCTTTTCCTTCCAAGGAAATTGTAATGGTCTGTCCCCTTTTTTTCCCCACAATCAGACTTGCTGTAAATATTCTCCCACACGTCCCTTTGATGAGGAATTATTGGCCCTAAGCCAGTTTATTATTTCAGATCTTATTTTGCAGCACTGCACATAGTCTGTAATGAGAAATATTTCCAATTCTATGTAACATAAAGGAGATCTACTCAGTTCTGGAATCCTTTGTGTAAAATACAGGTGGTCAGGCAAAGGATTAAATTGGAAAGTCATCACTGTTTAGAATAAATAGAGGAGAACTTGTTTCTTATGTCTCTACACAGAATTGCTTTTCAATTCAAATGATCAAATATTACATCTTCAAAGAACCTAACATCTTGACTCAGGGTAGGTTAGGGACCCCTTCAGAGTATTCCAATAATATCCTGTATAATACATATATTATGCTTCTTTATTTCATAATAGCCTGCTTGTATGCCTTTGTCTACACACACACACACACACACACACACACACACACACACACACACACACACCCTAATCTTAAACTATGAGCTCTGTGAGGATGAAGACTGTGTGCCACTCTACCTGCCACATAGTGGGGTGCCAGATAAATATTTAAGTAAATATATGAATTTTTAAAAGGAATATTAAATAAGCAGTTAACCTCCAATCCTGTTAGACCTTTAAAATCTCCTCAGTTGGCTTTTTCTCCCACAACACTTTAGCATTATAATACAGATTTTTAGCAGTAAATGTCATTCAAACTCAGTAGTATAATTTAATCAGGAAACTTATATTTCTCAAATTGGGTCATTGCCCTATAAGCATAATTAGTCTGAGTTCTCAGAATGAAAAGAACTAGAGTTAGCATAGTTCATTCCTGTGAGTCTCAAGCTCAGCCCTAATCTGCCAAATCCTCTTAGTTCCCTTTTTAACATTTAAGCAACTCCATTCATTCAGCATAAGTGCACTTTGCTTCTGTGGTGTGCAAGCCCTGTCATAGGACCACATAGTTTGATGGAAGAGATAGATATGTAAATAAAGGATGATGGTGTAGGGCTGTCACTACTTTATCACAGTAAGTGCTGTGTGAAATGAAATCTAAGAGCTGGGCCCAATTGGGAAAGTTTCTCTGAGAAAGTGACATTTGAACCTAGTCTTAAAGGATGAAGAGATTAGATTTGAGGGTAGGGGATAAGCATATATGGAATGGGATAAGCTAAGTATACAGACACAAGTGGCAAGTATGTTTAAGTACAGAAGATGAGCTCAAAGGCAAAAGGCAGACCTGAACGGAGGCTGCAAAGAAGTTTGAATCTAACCTAGAGGCCAAAGGGGAAGAATTCATTTTTAAATTATAAACGGAAATAACATAATCCTACTGTTTTCTACCTATGTCTTTCTTTTAGGGACTTTCTGACTTTATTTTTCCCTATCATACTACTTTCCCTGCTAATGCTTTATGCCTGGTTAATGCACTGGTTAAAGGAGTAAAATGGTCTTAGGTTGCAGTTTGGAATATCCTAAAACTCCAGGAAATTTGCTCTTCCTCCCACCTCAACCCCCCAAAAATTATGTGCCATGTCTGGACATTGTAACCTTAATCCCATCTTGTAAACCTAACCAATTAACAGTGTGAACATATTGATGCTTTCTTATTGTTAAAAAGGAAAATAGGGCCTCACTGGTGGCATAACGGGTTAAGTCTCAGCCTATGAAGCTATCCACAGTCACTGTAGCATGAGTTCCATCCCGGGCCAGAGAGCTTCCCTCATGGTGCAGCAGACCTCTCCTGCCTCGCGTGCTGCTCCCCTCAGCAGTGTACTTGAGTCAGTCTGCCCGTTCTGCTCCCCACTCTGTCTCTGGTGAATTCTCTCACCACCCCACGGCCCTGGCCGACACCCCAGTTCTTGTATGCATAAATAAATAAATCTTTTTTAAAAAAAAAAAAAAAAGGAAAATAGAGTGACATCATCATAAAAGCTAAAATACTCCATATCCATATTATACTCATTTAGCAAAATGAGGTTGGGCTGTACACATACGTGCAGCTGAATTTACACACTGAGTATTTTTTTGCGTTTACCCCTTTTAGGCTTTTCATGTTCTATATCTAGAAGATAAATGGGCACACTGGACCTGAGGTCAAGAGAGCCTCTATGCGGCCGCCACAGGCTACCCAGTCAGTGATTGCTCTTTTCTTTTTTGACCCATTGCGATGTACCCACAGATGTGTGATTGTTTATGCTCGGGGTCGTAGGCAGTCTCACAATAAACCATTCTTTGGAATTTTACAAAGATTTCATTCCTGACACCAAACTGAAAATCAGATGTGCCCAACCCATCATTTTCCATTAACGAATCCTGTTAGATTGAAAAGTAGTTGGTGAACAGCGTCCCACTTTTCTTTTAAATGTAGCTTGAAGTAGCAGGTGGCAGACATGCATCCTGCTTGGTTGTCTCAAGCCTTGGTGCTTATTCATCCACACGGGTCCTTCAGTGAAGCCAGCTGCAGAAGGTGTGGGAGGCAGGCAAGCTGCCTCCTGGGGAAACCCAGGGCTCCTTTGATTCATTGCTGCCACCTGCTGGGCCTGACTGCTGGAGTGGGAAGGCTGCTCAAGCTAGCCCTCAAGGGCTGTAGTAAGAACCTGGATGTAGTTCCAGTGCTAATCAGCTGTTGTTTCTAGGTAACAGCCTACCCCATAAATGAAGACTTTAAACTGTAGATTTTACCGATCAGTGTAAGGTGGTATTGGTTACCACACCAATACCAGCAGTGGTGAGAGGCCAAAAAAACTAATCAATAGACTGGGGGCTGGAGGATCCTAGAGTGTAAAGAACTGAACGAATCCTTAAAGCAGATGCTGTGTAGTTAAATTGGAGCCACCAGGGGCTTGTGAAAATGCAGATTCCGGCCCCAGAGATTTGTTCACTGAGTCTAAGGTGGTACTTGTTTAACAAGCTTCTTTGAGGTTCTGATAGTACCACCACACTCAAGAAGGGTTCTACCTTAAATATTACCTAGTTAAGAGCTTCTTAACCTTTTTTTCTCATTAATGCTGCATTTCAATAAATCTAAAGAATAGTACATCTTCTGTCAATGGATGAGTCACTGTAATACTCTAACTGGCTCTTTGAAAAATACACACAAAAGTTATTAGATTAGTTTTTCTAAATTAAATAATTTTTTTCTTCCAAGAAGAAAGTACTGTAATTCATATTGGTCAGCTTGTAGTGGGATGCTTTTTTGGCCTTGGGCACTAACAAGCAAAGGAGAGGCTTAGTATTAGTTTTATTGCAGTTATCACTCGCACAAATATAGTAGTCACTTGATTAATAATGTCTAGTGAACTTTCAGGGATCTAAAGTACCAAAATGCAAAGTTCTTTCCTCTTCCATTAATCCCCTCTTTCTTTTGGAGGAGCCAAGCACAAGAACTCTGGCACATCCTATCATTTCTTATCCCTCATCTGTCTAAGCAAGCCCAACCAAGATGCAAATGATAGTAAGCACAAACAATAATTTCTGTGTCATGCAGGAAAACTAAGTGGTCTGACAGTTCTCACCTTAGAGCAGAGAATTCTGGAAACCTATTATCAATTTGCTTCATAGAATATTACTGTCCCAGAATATTTGTCTTTTTTACATAGGCCACTGCTTCTGAAATGACTGGTTCCCATCCAGGAAAAACCCTATCTCACTGTGAACTGAGTGAGGCTGCAGGACTCGAGGGCACATTACACTTGGTATATGGTGACATCTTAGTAAACATTATTGTGTATTTTCACCTCAACTTTATTAAGCTCCCAAGTTGCTGGCATTCAGAGCTTCCAACCCCTTTAATGCAAACAGTCTAGTTATTTAATGCAGTTATCATGTGTTGTATGTGTAGGACCACAAGCCAGTTCCTTGAACTTCTCATAGAGGAATCTTATTACACTTTCAGGATCATAATTTTTATTATTTGTAAATATACTTTGGTATATCATTTATATAAATTTAGTTTCCTGCTTTCATAATCTCATATATTTGGTTTTTTCTTTTTTAGACCTACCTGAAGGAAATCTTGAATGAAATTGGTACTCAGAATGTAAAAGGGATCCACAAAAACACATGGGAACTCAAGCCAGAGTACAGACATTATCAAGTAGAAGAAAAGAATGACTGAGGAGACTAAGCCAGCTTGCTCACAGAATGACTGAAGAACGATGTGCTAAGCAAAGAGCATTGATCCTTGAATTCTTGAGCACCATCTGTTATGGGGTAAAATTACTGGTACTTTCATTTGTCTGGCTAAATTGTTTAAACCAATAATTCTTGTAAAGCTACCTAATGTTTTTGGAGGAAAAAAAACCATTTATTATAGGCTTAACCTGTATTAAAACAGATTATTCATAATGGAGTTAGGGGTTGGGAGATTAACAGGATTTTTCTTTTTAAATACTAACTTTTAAAATGTAAAATTAGGGAATATTTTCCAAATGAGAACTCTCCTTGTTTTAGCTATGAGCAGTTGAGGTACTATAGATCCAAAGTTAGTGGCATAGAAAGAAAAAAATAGTAAATTACAGAAACTTTTACAAGGAATAAAAAGCCAAAATTCCTTATTCTGAAATTGTCAAAGAACAAAGCTGTCTTTATTTATTTTTTTACATGTGATCATGTTTCACATTCACATACATGAGTAAAAGGAGAGCATTTGTGTTTGTGCTAAGATGGCAGTTTTCCTCATTAGCTTATTTTTACTCTAATAATGATGACATGAGAAATGGGGGAGAGGTGGAAATCATGGTCTAGCAGTGTTTGCTTTCAAAGTAATTAGAAATGAAATATTTTTCCAGAAATTCAAGATATGTGTTCCCCATCCAGATTTCAAGCTCTCTGAGACTCATTTTGCCTCAGAATTTTATTGCACACTCAGCAGGCATGTATTGGCTGTCACGTGACTGGGGATGCCGACTAACTAAGGGAGGGTTGCAGGAGTAAAGTGGATGTTGTATAAACAGAAAGGTTGATGTCAATTCCTGGGGGGTGAAAATGTTTCTCGAGTCTTTCTTTTTAACTAATTTTAAATAAAAGCAGTATATATCCATGGTTAATTTTTTCTAGCCCCAAATCTTATTTATTAGGCAATCCAAAATCATACCCACAAAAAGAACCACCAAAACAAAAGAAGGCTTAGCAAAGTAAATACAATGAAAAGCTGCTTTTTCCCGTTTATTTTGTCACCTGCTTTTGTTATGTGTCCAACAAAGTAGCAAAGCCCAGAATTTTAGGAAAATGTAGTGTATTTAAAACAAATCAAGGAAATACCTGTCCAGTGAGATAAATATTTTTTGTTTCATTTTTAGCAGCAAAGCACCAGAATCCCAAGGTTGACTGCCACTGCACTAAGAACATTTTTATATTTGCATTCTCTCAAATGAAATTTTGACTAAGGGGAACTCCCATTTCTCACCACACCTCCAGTGTCTTATCCTACTTTGTTCTGGTGTACAAACCAAATGGCATATCCCCATTATCTTCTAGTTCTTGACTACTAGAGGTTCAGTATCAGAAAGCAAATGGATACTGGTGTGAAAGACCTAGACAGAACCAAGAATTCTGGATGCCTGTGTGTGCTTGGTTCACAGCATAAACCTTCCCCAAACCTTTCTCTTTTCTGATCTGAGGTACTGCCCTGAAACACTTGCCTGTGTCACCTCTTCCCCTGCTTTTTATTGCAGCGACAGTGCCTATCTGGATGAACTTGGCAGCTGCTCGTGGAGATTTCAAGTTATAACCATGTCTCATTTGAAACTATGCTTTATTTTTTTTTAAGATTTATTTATTTATGCATACAAGAACTGGGGTTTAGGCCAGAGGTGTGGGGCAGTGAGAGGGTTCACCAGAGACAGAGTGGGAAGCAGAACAGGCAGATTGACCAAAATACACTGATAAGGGGAGCAGCAGGTGAGACAGGAGAGGTCTGCTGCACCATGTGGAAAGCTCCCTGGCCAGGGATCAAATTCGTGCTGCAGTGGCTGGGCATAGCTTCATAGGCTGCGACTTAACCCTTTGTGCCACCAACGAGGCCCTGACACTGCTTTAGTATTTCTGTCAACTTGATTTCTTTGGTTTCTTTTAGTTACCTTTTTACCTTATCATGAGTATATCTACTGAGTCTCCTAAACAGTTGTTATCAACTCAGTACAATAACTAACATATATGATAGACTGGTGTCATTCCTTATAATGACTAAAATATGACTGCCAGTCATGGAGGAGACTCATCCTTCTATATAGGTTCCCATACTCTTTTATTTCAAAACTCTTGCTCTGATAAGTATGCTTTTGACACCCCAAAATCAGAAGTAGTAATCAGAGCCCTCCTAGGCTCTGAGATTGAGAGGAAGACTGATAAGGGAGACATATAGCTGGTCAGTTGTCACTTTGTATGAGGATAGGAAGGCCGTATTTAATAGATAAGATTGTTAATTAATGCACACATTTGAATGTTTTAGCTGACAAAGTGTAATAGGATTATGGTTGCTGTATTGGAAAGATTTGAAATTACCTGTTGCCACAGTAACCTCTAAAGTGATAGATCTTAAAAAAGAAAACAGGTTGTGTCATAAGCAGAATTATGGATTTCAGCAGAGTTGCAGTTGTTCTTAATGGTCTGTGAACAAATTTCCTTTGCAACATATTTTCATCTCTGTTGGTACACATCAGTAAAATAATAGTAAACACTTACCAAGCTCATGTGCTTGGCAGTATGTTGAACAGTCTAAAATACTATTTCATTAATCAGAAGTAGTGCTGAGAGGTAACTAATGTTCATTTTGTGGAACCATTTTCTACCTAACATACCATCATGAGTGCTAATCCCCCTTTGGGGAAATTCTATTCTTGGGGAAAATCAATACCAAAATGTACTTCCCAGACCTCCCTCTGCCACCACCTCCAACCTAGAAAAATGGCACAAACCCTGGACAAAGTTGCAAAGGTGAAGTTTGTCTTTGGCATCCCGACTTGGTATCCAACCTCCCTACCCACAAAACGAAGAGGAAGCTTCCTTATTTAATGTCAAGATTATTTGCTAAAGCTTTAATCTGTATTATACCCGAAGTATCCAAGGGCTCTGTGACTTTATAGTGGACCCTATTTAAAAAAAAAAAAAACACCTCTGAATGAGTTAAGGATCCCAGTGGCAAGTGATAGCAGGCTAAACTTCAGTTGTATACACAAGTTCGAAGTGATACAAACAGCCTAATTATTCCCTTATTTGCAGCATGCTTTTTCGCCTTGAATATCTCCTGAACACATATCTTTAAAATAGTCCAGTGAGAGTAGTAGTGAAAACCACCTTAGTAAATTACGTGTTAGAGGTATGAAGTCACAATCATTTACCCCTCCACTTCTGCAAGCTTTCATCAATAGAGAATAGTAGGGAGTAGCAGCTAAATGGGGTTAAATGATTCACTTTAGTAATGGAGGCCCAGTAACTCCTGGCTGGACTGGAAAACCTGGCTATGAGCTGAGGTCAGCGAGAACTCCCTCTCCTTTTCCTCAGTTAAGGGTGACAAGCCACCAGTAGGCAGTTTAACTAACTTACCGTTTGCAGGTAAAAAATCTAGAACAACTGGACTTCTCAGAGGGAGACAGCCTAGCATGTTTACTACATGAAGTGTGAGCACAGGGGCTCAAGAACACAGCAAACACAGGGTAGGAAAGGGATGAATAGAGCTTTGTCAAAGCTACTTGATACACTATTATGGAATCTTTCTTAGTTGAGTAGAAATAGAAAAGATGGGCTTTGGAAAAAGCAAATGATTGAATGGTTAGCTTCTGAAGGAACAGTCCCTTAAGTCAGCCTACTGCCAATCCCTCCAGGCCACAGAGGGCGGCATACTCCCCAGGACACAGCTGAGATACTAATGAGCATTCACTCAGCCAAATGCTCAAAACACTTTTGTCAATGTGAATCTCCAAAGAGATACCAGTATAGCACTTCAGAAATAGTAATCTTTCATCAGTGATGCTGAGAGGAAGACTAAAGATTTTATAAAGGAGAAATACTTGTAAAATACATGTAAAGGACTGTATCTAGGCTGTATAGAGATCTATCAAAACTCAATAATAGGGCCTCCCCGGCGACGCAGCGGTTAAGCGCTGCGCAGCTGTTGGCAGCAGCGACGCGAGTTCGACGCCCGGCCGGGGAGAATCCCACATGGTGCGGCAGACCTCTCCTGCCTCGCCCACTGCTCCCCTCAGCAGTGTGTTTCTGATCTGCCTGTTCTGCTACCCACTCTGACTCTGGTGAACCCTCTCGCCGCCCCACGCCTCTGGCCTGTACCCCAACTTGTATGTATAAATAAAAAAAAAAAAACTCAATAATAACAAAACTAACAGCCCAATTTTAAAATGGGCATTAAATACAAACATACAGCTCCCCAAGAAGATATGGATGATCAAATCATGAAAAACTGCTTCTTTGGGGAAGTTTTTCCCCAATGGTTATTGGGGAAATGGAAATTAAAACCACAAGATGTCACATAAGTAGCTGATGGCTAAAATTTTAGAAACCTGACAGTACCAAGTGTTGATGAGCATGCATAGCAGTCAGAACTCTTACATATAGCTTATGGGACATTACTCATAGGAATGCAAAATTACACAGGCTGAAAAACAGTTTGGTAGTTTTTATATCGACCCAACAATTCCACTTATGGGTATTTGCCCAGAAGAAATGAAAATAATAAGTGCACAAAAAATCTGTATACACAAATGTTTGTAGCAGCTTCAATTGCCATAAACTGAGAACCACTCAAATATCCACCAACTCATACCTAGATAAAGCAAACTTTGGTATAGTCGTGCCGTGGACTACAGCCCAAAAGTGATACACACCACAATTTGGATGAATCACCATTCATTATGCCAAGTGAAAGAAGTCAGACTCGGGCTACGGACTGTGCTACCACCTTACAGTAGTCTGGAAAAGGCCAAAGTGTCAGGATAAAAATATAGGTCAGTGTTTTCCTGAGGTTGAGGGTCGGTGGAGGGCTGGCTACAACAAAACACAAGGGAACTTTAGGGGATAGGGGCTCCTGATGTGTAGATTCAGTTTTAACAATACATAACAGTCATGTAGCCACATGTGTATTGTGTATGTTGTTGTGTATGTATGTTGGTTAAAACAAGCTATGCTTCTTAAAAGGTGAATTTTACTGTATATACAGTATATCTCCATAAACCAGACTTTAAACATTTTAATAGGTTGAAAATTGGAAATATTCTTCAACAGGGGAAGATTAAGTAAATTATAAACACATCGGTATCATGAGATAGTCTGTGACAGTTAAAAAAGATGAGTTATATGAATGTGTACTGACGCAGGAAGAATTCCTTATTCTTAAGTATAAAAAATAAGTTTTGAAGCATTAATAATAAGGTCAAAACAAATGTCTCTTTCTCCATTAGCACATGATTGTAAACATGTAGGGGGAAGTCAGGGAGCACCTCCAGCTCTTTAACAGCACTGCCTCCAGGGAGGCGGGCAAGGGAGAGTTTCTCCATATGCACATTTTAAGAATGATTTTAATGTTTTAAAGTGATTTGAGTATTTGAATTTTTTGAGTATCAATGTTTGAGTATATTACTGATTGCAGTCTGTGTGTGTGAGAGAGAAAGAGAGAAGACCAAAGGGAGAAGTATGCCATCCATGAAGTAATCTCCCTAAGGGCCACTCCAGAGATACATGATAGACCCACCGGGTGCTAGGATTAGAGAATATCTGAAGTCAGGCCATCAAGGAAGAACCTTTCCCTAGAGGACTGAAGACTAGAGGAGGGCGGGGCCCTTCCTGGTGGCACAAGGGGTTAAGTCTCAGAAGCTGTCGACAGCCACTGCAACCAGGGACTGCAATCCCCAGCCGGGGAGCTAACCCACATGGCGCAACAGACCTCCTCTGTTTCTCCCACTGCTCTCCTCAACAGTGTATTTCAGTAGATCTACCTGTTCTGCTTCCTATTCTGTTTTTGGTGAATCCTCTCACCCCCCACCCCCATACCTCTGGCTTACACCCCAGCTCTTGTATACATAAATAAATAAAACTTTTTTTTTAATTGGGGCTGTGAGAGGGTTCACCATAGACAGAGTGGGGAACAGAACAGGCAGACTGATGGAAATACACTGCTGAGGGGAGCAGCGGGCGAGGCAGGAGAGGTCTGCTGCACCATTTGGGAATCTCCCCCACCGGGCGTCGAACTCGTGTTGCCACTGCCGACAGCTCCACAGCGCTGCTCTTAACTGCTGCACCACCAGGGAGGCCCAAATAAATAAAACTTTTAAAAATAAATATATAAAGAGGGGGGAGAGGATAGACTACCCTCACCACACATTGGGCTTCACCCTGCTGTTCCTCACACCACCCTAGATGCTGAGGGAGAGCCAAGGGGACTCAGGCCTCACCCTGCACTGTGCAGACAGGGGTCTGCACATTGCTCCTCTAGGGGAAATAGGTGAGAAGCCACTTGGGGCTGCTTTAGTATGTTAGAGGCCTGCTCTGTTGCCATGACAAATTTTCATAGAATTAATAGAAATTCTTCCTCTGAAAAGGAAAAAAGTATGTACAGTGATGGAGGCCTTTGAATTAAGTCCACTGAAATAGGGCCACAAAAAAGCCAACAAAGGAGTGAGTCATCTGTACACCTGTAATAAATTTGAGAAATGAGTGTCATTGAAGAAGGAGAAATCCATGGCTGCTTAGATTTGGTAAATGTTTCAGAGAGCAATCTTGCGTTATTTCCTACTGTATTAGGGGATGTGAGAGATCTGCTGTTTTTAAAGCAGAGAAAATCAAGGCAAGTTCTTGACCCCGTCAGAGTGAAACTGTGGAAAAGCTAAGGCTAGATACTCAAGTCAGCTTGAGCTGAAGCTTTTGCTAATGCTACAAGCCTCCTGACATCCCCATTCTCATGCCTTTGGATAAGGTTCTTTATCCCTACGTGTAGCCAAGGATCCAGAAGGGAGCAAGTGTGCGTCTCCCCTGTTGCCCGTGGCTGGACCCAGGCCAGTCTTCAGCAAACACAGGCAACTGGACCTGTTTAATTGCAGCTTTTGGAGGCAATGATTCCCTGTTACTCACCAAACTTTGTATCCTCTTAGAAAATAAAACTTAATCACCTTCAAGCAGCATCAGCAAGTAAACTCCTTAACGTAATACAGTCAGCTCTGAGATCACATTCTATTAACCACCTACACAAAGATTCATTTGAAAGCCCACAAACTAGCCTGCAAGTACACTGAAGTAAAAACACTTCTGTATGTGAATGTCTCAAGTTTCATGCTGTTGCAAATGGAAACCAAATAACTAGAAAAAAATCCAAAAGGAAGAAAAAGTGGGATTTTTTAAAATAACAGAATCATGGATGGGTGTTGTTGCTTTTTTTAGGGCATTTTTCATTTGGCCCCATAAAAAATTGAGGGTGTTGGTCAGGGGCAGGGCATTACAGGTGCTCAAATAGAACATGGGCAGAAGGCAGAAAGTGAGCTGTGGTTTCACGTTCTCCATATCTAATACATTTGCCGGGATTTTTAGCCAGTTGCTATTATTAGTAATCTGGAATGGAGACACTTGTAGCTAGGGAAAGTGGTAGAATGGAGACTAGTATCTGGTGGATGGTTGGCAAAGATGATCTCTAATGTCCTTCCTGGTTCTCAATTCTGTAATTCTAAACTGTGGGCCTGGTGGACCTTGGACCCATCCCAAGCTTTATTATTATTTTAAAAAAAAAAGATTTATGGGCCTCTCTAGTGATGTAACAGGTTAATTTTCAGCCTATGAAGCTATCCAGAGCCACTGCAGCACAAGTTCAATCCCCAGCCAGGGAGCTTCCCACGTGGCGCAGCAGACCTCTCTTGTCTCGCCCACTGCTCCCCTCAGCAGTGTATTTCAGTCACTCTGCCTGTTCTGCTCCCTACTCTCTCTCTCTGGTGAATCCTCTCTCGTATGCCTAAACAAATCTTTTTTAAGATTTATTTATGCACACAAGCTGGGGTGTAGGCCAGAGGTGTGGGGGTGGGGGTGAGAGGATTCACCAGAGACAGAGTGGGGAGCAGAACAGGCAGATACACTGAAGTACACTGCTGAGGGGAGCAGCGGGGAGACAGGAGAGGTCTGCTGTGCCATGTGGGAAGCTCCCTGGCTGGGGATTGAACTCATGCTGCAGTAGCTGTCGATAGTTTGACAGCACTGAGACTTTAACCCCTGTGCCACTGAGGAGGCCCATTGTTTTATTATTCATCTCACTCGGAGCCTCTGCACATGGCACAGCCCAGCTACGACACACGTGCTGATTTGCACACATCGATACCCCGCTGTGGGCAGGCGCTGCAGGTGCTTAATGGGCACATGTGTTCGGCAAAAAGCCCATTCACTGCTTGGCCTCACAGTGACATCTGCCCCCTGCTGCGGGCCCACCTGCTTCTGTACACTCTTGCAGACACTCA
Organism: Scalopus aquaticus; assembly: GCA_004024925.1. NCBI lineage: Eukaryota > Metazoa > Chordata > Mammalia > Eulipotyphla > Talpidae > Scalopus > Scalopus aquaticus. The sequence continues at coordinate 22,491 of PVIJ01009652.1, forward strand.
GAAACACTTGTCTGTCATCTGGGTCTTACTCCCCTCTGCCTGCTCAGGCTCTTTCCATTGTAAGGAGAAATCCATTCAAATTGGCTCAAAAGCAGGACAGACAGCCCTCCCTGGCACTGGCCCTTCCTCTTGCCCTGATCCCAAAGATGATAAGCCACATGGTCTTTGCTGTTGACCTGCCGCTGTGCATCTGCTACCTCCTGTGCTTAACAGATTTGCTTTCCTAGTTCCCAAAGGTCTGTTCCCCCCATTCCTTCAGTGTGCTCTTTGTCTTGATACGGTGCCAGCACTGGCCTCAATTTCACAAGACTTTCCAGCTCAGCCACCTACATTGACTGACTAATTCTGGGTCTCAGGAGTTCCTGGAAGAACCCAAATGCCACCTGTCATGAGCCAGCTGTCACCCCTGGTAGGGTCAGTGAGGGAAGCAGGTGTGGCCTCAGAAGCCTATAGCTCCAGGGAGCAAGAAAGTCTCCCAAGGAAGGGTTGTGTCTAGCTAGACATTCCAGAAAGCAACCAGTGAGCCTCTCAATGAGTCACTCAGGAATGCTCATGTGGGAATATAAGAATCTGGTGGACATCATTGTATTCATCTCTGGTGAGATTCCAGGCCTAGAGTTCCACTCCTAAAGAAATAGAAAGGGCACTGGGGAAAAGATTCATCAATGAATTTGAAGATGATGGTGAAAATTAGGAGGAAAAGACGTTCCCGGTTTTAAAATTTCTCTAATTCCTATGTTATGTTGAAAGAACAGCGTAGTCAACCTAGAGAAGAAAAGAGTAATGTGCTGAAGTAGAAATTCAGCTTTATAAAGGACTAATCTGTTGGATGTGTAAAGGAAAGAACCTGCATTCAAGTAAAAGCATCATTTATTTTAGACATACTTCTAGGGACGATCTGAAGCGTTTCATCCCAGTTCTGAGAAGGGTGAGGTGGCCCTTAACTCACGTGGCTAATGTGTACTTTTAGCATCACAAGGAATTGAGCAGCTTTTTCTCTACAGGCACGAGGAGTATTACGTTCACACCACACCTGTCAGTGGCAGAGCTGGGGCCAGTGCGAACTCACTGCCAGAGCGTAGTCTCCCCAACCCAGGGCTCTCGAACCCACCTGCTCATCAGAAGCGTGGGAGAAGGAGGCTGGGGTGAAATGCAGCCTGCCAGGCACTACTGGAGAGTTGAACCTTGTCCTGGGAGGGAGAGAGTGCTGGCTCTTTATTTATAAAGGCCCACATTTATTTCTAGTGGTCATGTCTGAAAGCCATTACACATCATTTTCAACCAGAAAACTAAGAAAAGGGTGGGTATTGTTTTTCCTCTGGCTGTTAACATTTTACAGGAAAGTTTTAAGCTTTCGCCACCTGCCCACACCACATCCCACAGCCTGCCTTAAATGAAGCCAAGCTGCGTGTCACCTGGGAAGCCTTCCTGTCCCATCTGAAGCCTAAAGATGAAAATACCTAGTCCCAACTGGACTGGCATGTTTGAGCTAGAAGAGTTTGTAAAATGGCCTGGTCGAGTGCCTGCCACAAACAATGTGTTCAATAAATGTTTATTGAATCTGTTTTCAAGCTACTGACACTGAAAGAGAAACATAACCTACCTTTCATACCTTTCATTTCTAGCCATTTCATCAGGGATGAAAAGCCGAGGTCCTCGAAATCTGATATTGGATAATTGCAATTGTCTTTTATCAAACAGACCAAATAATAACTCTGTGGGATAAAACAAAGGTAAATATTGACTGATCCTGGAGCCCTTGCTTGCTTGCTTTAAAAGCCTGTGAGTTCAGGCGCTCCAAAGCTGGGTCTCCTCTTCCCTCCACCCCCAGCCCCAGCCACCAGAGGGCATGCCAGTTCTGTCCACCCCCTCCCTACTTCGGGGGTGACCTCACCTCTTGTCACTTTTCCTGATTGGGCCTCTTGCTGGGGTGAGTGTGGTACTACAAACTACAAGAGGACGAATTACATGTTGCTCTAATGTATTGAACTTACCCTTAAAAATATCAGTCCAGTGAGCTGGGATTTTAGGCCCCTTTGTTCCTTATAATGTCTACAGTGATTTCCTTGCCCTTGGAGGTCTGGCTTTATATCTGAGGAGAGAACACTAAGAATAGATGGGGAAAGCACCTCCTCATGTCACTCCTTAGAAGGCAGACACCGTAGTCCTGCCCTTAGACCCTGCAGGCTTAGGCTATGCAGCAGTTAAAAAATAGAGCTGTATGTGGTGCTCAGAGTATTCCTTATGGGCGTGTACTTCAGAATTCATAATACGTAAAAAGACATCTCTGGGGCCTCCCTGGTGACGCAGTGGTTGAGCGCTGCGCTGTGGAGATGTCAGCAGTGCGCGATGCGAGTTCGACGCCCAGCTGGGGAGAATCCCACATGGTGCCTCAGACCTCTCCTGCCTCGCCCCGCTGCTCCCCTCAGCAGTGTATTTCTGATGTGCCTGTTCTGCTCCCTACTCTGTTCCTGGTGAACCCTCTCGCCGCCCCACGCCTCTGGCCTGTACCCCAGCTTGTATGTATAAATAAATAAATTTTTAAAAAAAAGACGTCTCTGGACTAGTGAGCTCCTCAACTCCAGGGAGTTTAAGCACATTTTCGTTTTGCTGCATCAGTTGGTTTTTCTTACCTTGAACCAGCTTCATGTGAGAACTTGTTTCAGATTTTTTTAAATGATAAAAATCCTTATTTTGAAAACTATCTGCTGCCTTCCATCCTCAGCTGAAATGAGTGCACAACTCTGTTATTTATCAAAGTAGAAGCTACACCTACACAGGATCTACTTTTGGGCTTAGAGAGGGTGGTAATGCCACAGCTCATGAAGACTGATTTGCCAAGTTAATTTAAATTGGGTCGAATAGCAATTCTAGCATGCAGGCTGAAAACACCCCGACTGACCACAAGCTTTTCGTGATGGAAACAAATGCATCCTACAGCTGAGCCATCAGTGGGGTCGGCTGGAGACTCCTTCCAACCCTCTTCTCCAGGGCTCTGGTAAAGGAAATTTAGAAGTTCTGTCAGACCTGCAGGAGCTTCATCTAGTTTTGCTGGCACCTGGCACTGTCCTCTCACTTGGCTGCAGGGAGACTTGATAATGGATAAAGAAACAGCTCATTCCTCTAGAGTAGGGAAGGAAAAAAAGAAGGGCGGGAGAGTGGAATGCATTGGGCTGAGAGGTTATCCCGTTTACCTAAAAAACTTTTGAATACCAGTTTAATGAGCAGTCTAGGGTCTCACAAAATTACTATTTAGTTTAGGTCCCATTGTCTGGAATGTGAAAGAAATTAGAAGGACTAAATCAGAAATTTTTAATTTAGTGATTATTGAAAATATAATTCCTAGTCACACTATACTTTTCAAGTACAGTGTGAACCACTATGTCCATTCCTGGAAAACATTTGCGGTCATTTCCTACCTCTTGCGCAGATGCAAGATGCAGGGAGTTGAGTGGAAGCAGCAGGAACACTGGCCCAAATTTGGCTATTTGGGGACGATCTCTCTTTCTCTGCATTCTCATTTCTTATAAAGAGCATGGCCAACGTTGTAATCTGTACAGTAATATTCAGATCTTAATTATCTTTGTTAATGTGACCCTCTGAGTTGAAAATAAACTCAGACCAACTTTAAGCAGAAAATAGAATAAATCAGCCCCATGGATCCTAGTAAAAGAGATTAAGGTACAGAGGCATAAAGATGTAATTTCTCGTCCTGTTTCTTGAACATTGATTCCACAAGGTTATAATTTCATGAAGGCTTATCTATCAGGAACTAAACTCTTGCTCTCTAGAACACCACATTCTCAGACGCGGTCAAATCTAATACTAGCTTAGAAAACCTGGAGGCTAGCATGTCCCATGTTGTCTTCTCAAACTTGTGTGCTTTAACAACCCTCTCCTGCTCAGTGCTAGCCTGCTCTAGCAAACACGCTGTACAGGAAGGGGACTCGCGAGGATGCTTGCTGATGTTTTTAATTTCCTTCTTCAAAAATGGTCTAGAATGATGGGCCTCCCTGGTGGCGCAGCGGTTACGCGCTGCGCTGTGGAGCTGTCGGCAGCGGAGACGCGAGTTCGACGCCCGGCCAGGGAGAATCCCACATGGCGCGGCAGACCTCTCCTGCCTCGCCCGCTGCTCCCCTCAGCAGTGTATTTCTGATCTGCCTGTTCTGCATCCCGTTCTGTCTCTGGTGAACCCTCTCGCCGCCCAAAGTCTCTGGCCTGTACCCCAGCTTGTATGTATAAATAAAAAAATAAATCTTTAAAAAAAAATGGTCTAGAATGACAGGCTAGAGGAAGATGTAGGAATTATGAAATGGGGCCTCCCTGATGGTGCAACAGGTTGAATATCAGCCTATGGGGCTAGCCGTACCCACTGCAGCATGAGTTTGATCCCCAGTCAGGGAGATTCCCACATGGCGCAGCAGACCTCTCCTGTCTCACCCGCCCGCTCCCCTCAGCAGTGTACTTCAGTTGATATGCCTGTTCTGCTCCCCATTCTGTGGTGAATCCTCTCACCACCCTACATCTCTGGCCTGCACCCCAGCTTGTGTGTATAAATAAATAAATCTTAAAAAAAATTATGAAATGGTGGCACTGTGAAAACTCAGGCCTTTGGTGAGAATTCGTGTAACTGGAACTGCTCTGGAAGTTGGGGCTGCCGGGCCAGGCGTCCGCAGGGGTGCGGCAGGGGAAACAGCAGAGAGCCTGGCCATGAAGCTCGAGGTCAGCAGCGCCTCCACCCGGTTCACCCATCTTTGCCTCAAATATCCATGCAGTGAACTTTCTCACCTTTTAGTAATTTTTTCTGATAACTAACCAGGCTTATTTTTTTTTACTGATTCAACGCCTTTGCCTATTAAAGATTGAAGTAGTCTTCTCAGAGCCTTGTTCCTATCCATTTTTCCCCTTTGCTTCAGAATCTTGCTGTAGAATCATCTCCTGCATGAAAGAATCAGATTCTCCTTATTTCAGCCTACTCAACGATGAATACTTGACTTCATAAAACACACACACACACACACACACACGCACATACACGTGCGCACGCGCACCGCCCTAGATCTAGACGTCAGTATTGACATGGGAGCATTATATATGTGGCCAAAAGAGAACTAACACAAGAACACTTAGAAGGAAAAGCAACAGTCTCTATACATCCCCTCCTCCCCATTCTGAACATTTTATCTACACCATGACTTTCTTCTACAGTTCTTTTGTTTTCCTGGAGTTTAAAATTGCCTCTTTTCCTCCCTCTCTATCTGTACAGAACCCTCACGATTCTTTAAAGCCTCAGTTGTGCTAATAATTCGCGTTCCTCTTTCCCATGTGAAACCCTCAGTCATCTTTTGGATTACACGTCGGTCATCCTGGGAATTCTCTTACTACCCTTTTGTTTGTCTTCTCCCTGTTTGTTGTGGATTATATCCTTAAGTAATTTCCTAAGAAAGGACATATATATGTAGGGATTAAATAGGCTCAGTCTGAAATGTCTGAAAATGTTTTTATTTTTCTTTTTTTTTAAAAGATTTATTTATTCAGATATACAAGCTGGGGTACAGGCCAGAGGCATGGGGCGGCGAGAGAGTTCACCAGAGACAGAGTGGGAAGCGAACAGGCAGATCAGAAATACACTGCTGAGGGGAGCAGCGGGGCAAGGCAGGAGAGGTCTGCTGCACCATGTGGGATTCTTCCCCAGCTGGGCGTGGAACTCCACAGCGCAGTGCTCAACCGCTGCGCCACCAGGGAGGCCCTGTTTTTATTTTTCCATCATTCTTCACTGATAATTTGGGGATAAAATTCAGGTTGTAATAGTTTTCCAGAATATTAATATTTTGAGCCATTTAGTTTTAGCACTCAGTATTGCTGAAGAAAGAAAATTTCTCTGAGGATACCAACTAGAGGTTTTATTGTTATTGTTCTCTTCTATCCCCTGAATTATGTCCATTTGCAGTTTGCTCACCTCTTTTCCTTGTAAGTGAGCTTTGGAGAGGCAGTATGTGTAATGGTTAAGGGTGCAAGCTCCCGAACTAGTCAGCTGGAATTTCATCGCTGGCTCTGTTAATACTTGCTGGCTATATGAACTCCATTTCCTTGTTGTAAACTAGGAATGCTAGTAATACCTACTCTTGGGACTGTTGTAAGAATTAAATTATTTAATAGGTGAACAGTAGCTAGAAGGATTCCTGATCTATAATATAGTTTCTGAGACTAGTATTAACATTTTCTTTCTTGGAGTTTTTTATTTTCCATTATCTTCATGTGCCAACATTTCACATACTAGAACACATCAGATATTTTATATCTGAAATACCATAGTAGAATCTCTGATGTGTCTCAGTATGGGTCCTTTTACATTTATTAGACTCAGTATTGCATTCTGTTTGAAGATGTTCCTTCATCTCAGGAAATTATTTATATTTCTTTGATAATTTCCTTTCCTGCACTTAATATGGTCTCTCTTTTTTTCCCTCTGAACTAGTATTAGTCAAAGGTTGGTTCCCAGATAAGTATTTACTCTTTTCTCAGTTTCCTAGTTCACCTTTTAAAAATTTGGTTCCGTAAGATTTCCTCAACTTTATTTTCCAACTAATTTATTTCCCTTCAATAAAGACATTATAATGAAAACTGTTTCATCTCAAAAATGTTTCATCTCTGACCTTTGATTGTTTCCTATTTCATGTCATCTTATTATTTTATAGATGCTCTTCCTTAGTGAATTTCTCTGAGAATAATAAAGGTTTTGTTGTTGTTGTTTGTTATTCTCTTCTGTCCCCTGGACTATGTTCATCTTTTGTTTTGTTCATCATGGGCTTTCTCTTTTGTGCTGAGGGCTGTCTTGATGATTCTTGCCTATTCACATTTTTAAATGAAGGAATTAGATACTGATTCGGAGGTCTGTGTGGGCAGGGCTTGTCAACAGACTTCTCTTTATAGTGAGCAGGTGAGACCTGACCGTGGTTCTGGAGATCCTGAAATGCCAGTATGTGGAGCACTAAACTCAAGACATCACACATTCTCACAGCTCTAATCTTTCCCAGAGAGTTTATTTAATTTTTTGAAAAGCAAACTCCAATTTAATGACATATTTTAGATAGACAGGTAGGTAGGAAGGAAGGTAGGTAGGTGAGAAGGAGCTAGATGACCTCATAAGTACTCAGGAAAGCAAATATTATCTTCATATTCCTGAGCCTTAGGAAGGTTAAATAAAGTGTCCAGGATCACACAGTCAGTGAAAGGTAAAGGGACATTTTAAACTTGGGTCTTTGTAACTGCAAAGCCATATGCTCCTAACTACTATAAACACTGCCCTGAGTGAGCCTGTAAATGGGGTATAGAGGTAGATTGTTCCAGTGAATTTGCCTTACATTCACCCCCTACTCCCATCCCTTCACCTAAGAATCTTTGTTACTAGTTTTTATAGTAAAAATTGAGCCTTAGTGTTGAGAGGGCCCACTTTGCTTTTGGCAGCCTTATTCTTCACCCTCAAAAGACACAGCCAGACTCCATGGATGTTTTTTAAGCTTGGTTTTTAGGGGGTTTTTTGTGTGTGTTTTTTTTTTTCACACAAAGAGATGCTTATGAATTGGCATTATCCTTTCAGGTCTTTCCCACTGAAGGGCATTGCAAAGGGCATTGTACTCAGGTAGGACCCACTCCTGGAACTATCATGTTGGGATCAGTGACATAGCTGTTTGATGCCTGGGCACTGCCTCTGCTGTTGACAGAAGTGGAGGCTCTCCACTGAGTGATTGTCAAGAGTCCTTCTCCTCTTAATCTTTTAATGTCATCGAAGGTCACTGAGTTAGAACTGTGAGTTCTCAACCATTCCCCAGTTCTGAGGTTGCTTAAAAGCTCTCTGCTTTAGAACCCTCGTTTGTGAAAAAAGAATACAAGAATCATTCCACCTAACTTTCAGGGTTCACTAATGTCAGGTTATACAAAAAAGTCTTGAGATTGCTAATTATGAAGTAAAGTGATCCAGTAACTCCCTAATTGACTTTTCTTGATTTTTATTGTTTAATTTAACTTGTCATTGGCTAAAAAGACTACACATAGAAAGAAATGAGAACATTCCCAAAGAGAAAGTAAACAACTTCTACCTAACATATAAGTTTTTACAGTTGTGAGATATCATATATAAATGATTATATAGACAGATTATTAGAAATACATATTATATGTGTATGTTAAAGATAGGAGCCCCCCCAACACACACCACTTCAGAAATTGTTTTCTGTTCCACAGAGGAGTGAAGTCTTTATAGGAAAATAAGCTTCTGGTATATATTTAAAAAGGAGTTGAAATACAGTTTTTTATTAAAACAGGAAGAATAACATTGAATAATGAAAACATATATTTGAAAAAAGATTTAAATATGCACTTGTCAAACAAGAGAAATGATAGCCAGTTGCCAAGAGCGTCACCTGTGGTCCCACCTCCTGGTAGTCACACCTTGGCTAATCGGTTCCTTCCCACAGTAAATAGGGCTGACTTGCATAACCAGCAGGGTGTTGAGAAAATCATGGTGTGTGACTTCCAAAACTTGGTTATAAAAGAGAGGGTGGGGCCTCCCTGGTGTTAAGTGCAGCACTATGCAGCTATCCAGAGCCACTGCAGCACAAGTTCGATACCCAGCCAGGGAGCTTCCCACATGGCACATCAGATCTCTCCTGCCTCTCAACGCTGTTCCCCTCAGCAGTGTATTTAAGTCGATCTGCCTGTTCTGTTCTCCACTCTGTCTCTGGTGAATCCAGAGACACACACCTCTGCCTTACACCCCAACTTGTATGCATAAATAAACAAATCTTAAAAAAAAAACAAATAGTGTGGCTTTCTTTCCGTTGGATCTCTCAGTCTGGGAAAAGCCGGCTGCCATATCATGGGGCCCCTCAAACTGCTCTACATAAGGTTAAGGAGGGAACTGAGACCTCCTAACAGTAGTCATGTGAGCGATCTTGGAAGTGGGTCCTCCAGCCCAGTCATTCAGATGATTGCAGACCCAGCTGTCATTCTGACAACAACCTCATGAGACAGGACCCAAGCTAAAGCCATGTAGCTGAACCATGCCCAAATTCTTGATCTACAGAAACTGCAGGATAATAAATGTTGATGTTGCAAAACACTGAATTTGGGGGTCATTTTTTAACCCATAAATAGATAATGCAGTGAGTCAAAGTAAATAAGGTGAAAGATATTCATATATGTATTTTAAAATAAAAGAGAATCCCATTATTCAGAACCTTTAAATTTTAGAACACATGACAAAGTTCTTTTGATTGGGTAGGGCTGATTTCATGCATTGTTCTTCTCAATGAGTGTATATATCCCTCTATCACATATATATCTATTCATTAGGTTGTAATTTCAACCTTTCCAGGGAGAGTTGTTTACTGTCACTATTAGAACCTTTGGAGGTGGATGCATGGAGAGGGAGGGAAGAAAGACCATCCTACCACAACTGGAAATAAGGTTAAGACTTTCTAACCTAATAGTGAGCATTAGCGCAGCCATCTTCCACGTCATATCAAGGTCCTTAAGTTGCTGACCTACCCTCTCCAGACCACTTTGGAAGTGTAGAAATGGTCATCAGTGAAGTCACAGCTTTTGAGCTGTAACTTGCCTTGGGAGTTTTGTAGGAAACAAACATGGGCGCCCTCTGGTGACAATCTAATGAACTACAACACCCGAGCATTGCTAGGGTCTTTTAAGTCAGTTGGCCACATATGAGTTAATTAATGAAGTCCCTTTTCTCTATGTATGTTACACGGGTCAACAAATTTTTACAAAAGTCATGTTACTGAAATAAAATTAGTCATTTCCTATCAATTTGTATGTGCTCAACATGAATATGACAGTCAAATTCTAAGTTTGGCTCTAGGTTTTTTTTTTTGTAATCTGCAATAAATTGATGTTTACATCATAAAATGCATGCCAATAGTAATAGGCCTATGGTTAATACCTGTAAAACATCAAGTCACAGACTACTTCTTAGATTTCTTCGCTTGTCTCTTGTACAACTCTTCAGAAGCATCTCTGGGGACTGTCCAGCTGTAGTCAGCCAGCATTGTAGTGGATCATTTTCCCTGGTATCTTTGTTCCATTGATGTGATATCTTGATGAAAATGTTCGACATGTTAATCACTAACCATACCACAGTTTTCAGGGAGGAAATCCAGATGGGAATGAAGGAAGTGGATCTTTAGAGACATATTGCAGCCAAGTTTTGTGATACAGCATCAGTATGTCTTCTCCTAGTTCCTTGTAGTTTTCTGCCCTAACATTACCAAGAAAGTTTGTAGACACTAGACGAAAAGCATTCCATGCTTGTTTCGCATCACCCTGCAGCAAGCTGTTGAACCGGTCATCTCAATGCAGACGGAATGTTTGAGTAGACTATTCTCGACTTATTTTGCTTCATTATCCCACCGGAAAGAGGCGAAACCAAGCAGAAGTAACAGTCTCTTACGTGGTTGCTTGGCTCTTTCCACACCATGGGGACTACAAACAGCGTCAATGGCCTTTTGCCATTGAACCACTGTGAAAGCTGTATTGCACATGTAGCACAGCATATATGCGGGGCCTAAGGCTTGTCTTGGTCACCAACCTTGCATCCGAAGTCAAGATGATAAGACTTCTTCACTTGAGAAGTGATCCTTTTCTTCTGGTTGGCAAATGTCACTTCCCCACAAATAGAGCAGAAATTGTCCACGCTATTAACACACTTTCGAGGCATTCTGTTCTGTATTATGCCTAAATGGATAAAATAATAACAGTTCTATGGAACAGTAGCTTAAATTGTCTCACACAAAGTCTGAACTATTTTCAATGCTCAACCTTTCCGACAGGGCTTTATATAGTGCACTGCTGAGGTCAGCTTACTTCAGCAGCTACCCGGCAGTAGAACTGCATTGCATCAGAAAATGATGCAACCAACTCTGGATGATGTGTGCATGATGGTATTATGCAATGCGATGCAATATTACATCATTCTCGGCTGATTTAGGATGTTGTTGCAGTCCTACTGGATAAATTTACATGGTGAAACATATAAAATGAATTATATGAAATATCTTCAAGACGAGAGCTGATAAAAAATTTTCAGGGTTATATTCATGTTCAGCACACCAAGATACTACAGATTAGGGCCTTTTTAAGTCAGTAACGATCTCACTGTTGACCAGTGTTATAGATGCAGCATCTGGGAATGTGATTCCCAAGGGAAAAACCTACCTATATAGTTTTTAAAAAGCAATTGAAGATATTTTTCATTCTTTTCCACATTTATATATCTCTTAGTGGTACAATGAATGGGTTATGGGTTTTGTTTCTACAAATTTTAATGAAATCATAATATTGTCATTGCCCACTCTATTTCCCCTGGGGAGTCTGGGGGAAATGGTGGCAAAGTATTACATATGGCTGGAGATTAGGATACCAACTCCTCTTACAGTTCCATGTTTGCTGGTTGCAGAAACTCCTGGGGCAAGACCTCAGGCACTAAGCAGCAGTTAGTTTACCCTCTCCATACTGCACCCTACCATCCTCACTGTCTTTGCATTTGCCTTTCTCTAGGATAGAAAAGAGTAGGAATAGAGAGGGTTAAATGGTCACAATAAGATACAAAAGGGGGGGCAGCATATTGTGTAAGAAGAGCTTTACATAAAAACAGTTCCTGGGAACAGACTCCAGATAGACATTTTCAGAAAGAATAAAGTCATGATAAACTGATGCCGACCATTTTGGTCATATTAGGATACCTGCACCATAAACTAATGGCAGAATTAGACTAAATTAAATGTACCAACATCTCCATTTGCATTTATTCCCAAAGTAATAATAATCTTTCTGCAAAGACATATTTGGAGAAAAGACTCTTTCTCTCCCCCTTAGCCATCAAGCATTTCAATAAGGAGATGCAGCTGGAGCCATTTACTTTGATCCACCTGCCTTTTATTGTAAGTTTTCACCTTAATGGTTTTTTTATTAACACTTTAACTTTATGTTGCTAAGCAACTAACCAGTACATTCTCTTCACCACCAGGTGATAAAAATACCTGCTTAGTCCTCCTGGTTCTGAAGGCAACTTGACTGTACAGAAAAGCTGCTCTTTGTGGGCCTTTTCTCCTGACCCTCTTTCCCTTTTCTTTCCCTGAACCGCTCCCAAAGTGGACAGACTGACGCTTCAGTGCATCTGAGAACCACAGCTGCGCAGCAGGCGCCCCCTCCCGGCGACGCCTCCCATCCGCGGCCCTAGGGGAGAGGCAAGAGGCAGGGCGGTAATTAGTGCTGCAAACCAAGTCTTTATTCCTGCAAGTTAAAGCCAGGAGTCGATTGGCATATATTACAACTGCGACTTCGTGGCCCACGCTCTGTAATCAGGAAATGTCATTTCTTGTCATGGTTCGGAAAATTATACTGAGGGAAATAGATAACGCCAATTTTTTTTTTTTTTCTGACAAGCTCAATATATTCTGCTAGGAAAAGGCAGTATAGGAGAGTCAAAAAAGATGAAGGCATCTCCTGATCCGCATTTGTCTTCTACTTTAAAGCAGTGGCGCGGAGCAAGCTGTGCTCCCCGGATCCCTGCAGCAGGCTGCGCCCTTGGTGCCCTTTGCCAGGCCCAGCAAATTGGCCTTTCAGGGCGAGGAGAGGATGGAGCGAAACGTTCTCATCTCCTCTCCTGGAAGTGCTCGGTCTCTACGGGACCCACACCCCCCACCGGCATCCTCCACGGGTGAGCTGGACCTGGCTCCCAGGGCGGAGGGGGGGCGGGGGCGGTGGCCTGGCGCCGAGGACTCCTGCTGGACTCCCGGGACAGAGAAGGTCGTGGGTGCAAGTCCTGAGTGTCCCTGGCTTCGGCATTTCCGAGGGGCGCCCAGCCTTCTTACACAGAAGCCTATCCACTCTCCTAACTCCGTGGGTGGGTTCTGAATCTTGGAATTTTTGCTAGGGTGCTCTGCAAGGTGGGGGAGGGTAGGGAGGAGCAAAATCATAAGTCTCCCCCAAAAGTCTCTTCATTAAATTTGACTCTACACAAAGCGGAAACACCGTTAAATATCACCACAATAATGTCATTTTTCAGACCAGAGTCCTGAAATGTGTACTTCCTGGGGACAAGCAGCAGTGAGACAAAGGATCCTTGGAATCGTTTACTCTGCTTAGAAAGTTGGGGGGGGGGGGGGTGAACATCTGCTCTACAGAAATGTGGATTTTTAGGACTTTTCCTGGCATTTCCTCTGCTCAGAAGAAGTTTAGCTTAATGTCGACACTTGTTAGATTTTTAAGCCTCTTTTCCATCCCGACCTGAATTCTTGTTTTGTATGTTATTCACCAAATACATATTAAGTATCCACTATGAAGTGTCCATCTAAAAGGAAAACACTAAAAGGAAAACAGCCCAGATGTATGCTTTCACTACACTAACACCCTAATGGGTACAGGGAGGGGAATATAATAGCAAGTGAATACAGATATTGCCTACTTTTCAAAAGTTTGTTTTAAGGTACTTTGCTTTTAGAAAGACCCTACATTCTTATCTGTTTCACTGACTGAAAAAAATCTGAAGGGGATTTTACGACAAAGTCGAAAAGCACAACTCGCGCTCTGCGTCTGTTTTGCAGCAACCGTAACAAAGGTAGCGGCAGTGGCGCTCCCATGCCACTCACCATCTCGGCATCCAGGGTAAGTGGACGAAGATGACTGACGTTCTGGCCTCGTGTGACCAAGAACTGAGGGTGCAGAAGTGCAGGGGTAATTTCAAGAGGAAAGGAGAGGAATAAAACCAAATGCGACAGGAAGTGGCTGGAAAGTGAAGTCCTCCAGGCACTGAACACTGAAGGCCTTACTGAGATTTTTCAGTATGCCCCACAGTGCTATGACTGCATAAAGTATGACTTTAATTTTCAAAGAGTGGGTGCTTCCAAAGAATAGTAAGATAGAATATGCATGAGGCTGAGCCGTGGAGCAGCCGGAGTCCTCAAGCCTTCCACACCGTCACCAATGACCGTGAACACTGATCTTCCGCAGAAAGGCAGACTCACAAGGAAAGTGTGGAACTCAGCAGCTGATGAGGAACTGGAGAAGGAAAGGAGAAGAAAGTAGCTGCTGGCTGAGAAAATGGCTGGGAATAGGGACCCTGAAAATTGGAAACTTCCCTGGAACCATGAAAGGAAGTTCCTTGGGCTTTCTGGATCCTTCATACATCCTGATTTCCAGCCCAACTCAAATCTCCCCAGTGTTTGTTAGGTACATGTAAAGTTTTAGTCATTGGAACTGGCCACTTTAGTCATTGAAACTGGCAACTTGGGTGTGAGCGCCTGAAAAATCTGGTATTGACTACTTCTAGACAGATCTATGTTATAGAAATGGACACTGGAGAGGTTTCCTATCTAAATAGGCAACTTTCATTTAGGCCTACAAATGTTGGAAGATCTAAAGCTGAAGTTGCTGCAGAACTTCTAAATGTCAGAGTTCCTCATTGCAATGTAGGTCAGTATCCTTTTAAGGGGGAGAGGGGGAGGTGTAAAGATTAGTAACCTGCCTGCTCTGATGGATTCAGAGGAAAATGAGTTCACAGATGATCCTCTTGCTCTCGCTCCCACACCCCAATCTCCTGTACCTCTACTACCACAACCTCTGAGGACTCAACCGAATACCCCCTCATCACCACCTCTGAGCCCTCTAGGGTGCCGGCTGTCTTCCAGTTCTGGTAAGTGAAACTGCACTGTACATACATTTATTGCTCATATTATTCTGGCTTTTCTGACATGTTAGTGTCATTTTAAGTTTTATGTGTTATTTGCTAGGTTATTTTTTTGGTTCTGTGAGCACTCAAAACTTTTTCTATATGAATTACTGGTAATTGCTTGTTTGTTTTACAATATTTCAGTTTATGAAAAGTTTCATAATTATGTTCTACTTTTGTATAGCAAGGGAAACCTGTATTTAACATATCAGGAGGTAGTACTGTATCAAGTGGGATATAGAATGAAAGGGATTGCTATTTCAGGTGGTTGGTGAGGAAAGGCTCTCTGATAAGAGAGCTGAACCTTAGGAAATAAGAGTGTGAGTCATGTGGAAATCCAAGAAGAAATCTGGGGTAAGGGGGTTTGAGGGACACCTGATGATTGGTGAGACAGATAGTTCTGGAGGCAAAATCACAAGGAAGGGGCCATATCATATGGACCTCACCAGGACAGAGTAAGACCTTATAATTCTATCCTCAGTTTGTTGGGAAGCTGTTGAAGGGTGTGAATAGAGGAGAGGCATGTGTGAGTAGTTTTTTAAAGACTCTCTCTGTCTTGAAGCATAGACAGGACACAGCAGTTAGTGGACTCTGGATAGTTCTGATTAAATTGATGACAATGACAGTGGCTTGGCCCAGACATTGGCTGTGGAAGTAGGAGCAGTGGTCATTGCCTGGATGTGTTTTGAAGGTAGGTCGAGGCTGTATAGGGCCTAAAGCTGATGTAATGGAGAGATCCGACTTAAGAAAATAAACATAAAATGATGATTACAGTTAGGTACGAAAGTGAATATTGACAGGCTTTCTCAATCTGGGGTCCACAGATATCCCTTCTCACCTCTCATGGGTAAAATTCAGGAAGTGTGCACTAGGGTAGGAAAAAAAAATATTTCTGAGCCTCCCTGGTGGTGCAAGGGGTTAAGTCTCAGCACTATGAAGCTATCCTCAGCCACTGCAGCACAAGTTCGATCCCTGGCCAGGGAGCTTCCCACATGGCGCAGCAGAACTCTCTTTCCTTGCCTGCCACTCCCCTCAGCAGTGTGTTTCAGTAGATCCGCCTGTTCTGCTCCGCACTCTGTCTCTGGTGAATCCTCTCGCCACCCCACACCTGTGGCCTACACCTCAGTTCTTGTATGCATGAATGAATGAATGAATAAATAAATAAATAAATCCCTAAAAAAAATACTTCATTTTGGAGTCAGATGCACTACCATTGTGCCAAAAAAAAAAACTTCATTTTGATTAACCCCCAACCAAAAGTTAGCATTTTCTTGACTTATGCAGTTAAGCAACATGCCACAATAGTAAGAGTAATACCAATGACATTGTCCCTGGGAGGTGTGGCATATGGCAATAGAGTTGTGCAGAGGGCCCAGAATATCCTGCACATAACTCATCGTTCTTTCATCTTTCAGTAATTACCTGGCCTGCCCTGCAGCTTACACTGGTCAACAAATTTTTACAAAAGTCATGTTACTGAAATAAAATTAGTCATTTCCTATCAATCTGTATGTGCTCAACACGAATAGGACAGTCAAATTCTAATTTTGGCTCCAGTTTTTTTTGTAATCTGCAATAAATTGATGTTTACATCACAAAATGCATGCCAGTATTAATAGGCCTACAGTTAATACCTGTAAAAAATCAAGTCATAGACTACTTCTTAGATTTCTTTGCTTGTCTCTTGTATAGCTGTTCAGTAATAGAATAGATGGAAGACGGTTTCCACTGTGCAAAAGCACAGTCTTAAGACTCAGTTTCGAAGAGTCTAGAAATGTTTCCATTCTTGTGGGTCATGAGTGATTTCTAAGGCATTCATGAGGCCCTCAATATGGAACAGAATACCAGAGTACTTTCCTTTCTGAAGAAAGGCTCCAACTGCTGGTGGTGCTTTCAATATAAAGTAATTATGACATCTTCTTCTAGAAGATTCCATCGTTGCAGTCTTGATCCTAGCAAATCTGCCTTGTTCTTGGATAAGTCCAAATCACGAACCAGGTCATTTAGTTCTTCTGTGTTAGTCTGTGTGGGGTTGATGATGCACCACAGCGAAAATCTGGATCACTGCATGCTGATGGAACAGGAGACAAACAGGTCGGCTCACCCTTGTCCTCATCAGATGAATCAAGAGAATATTCTGCTGGAGGTTCTGGAATAGGAAGTCCCTCACCATGTGGAACTGGTCTCAATACAGACAGAATGTTTGGGTAGACTATTCTCGACTTATTTTGCTTTGTCATTCCTCCGAAAAAAGGAGGAACCAAGGAGAAGTAACAGTCTTTTATGTGGTTGCTTGCTCTCTCCACACTATGGGGACTGCAAACAGCATTGATGGTCTTTTGCCATTTAACCACTGTGAAAGCTGTGTTGTACATGTTGCACAGCATATATGCGGGGCTCAAGGCTTGTCTTGGTTACCAACCTTGCATCCGAAGTCAAGATGATAAGCCTTCTTCACTTGAGAAGTGATGCTTTTCTTCTGGTTGGCAAATGTCACTTCCCCACAAATAGAGCAGAAATTGTCCACGCTTATAAACACAGTTTTGAGGTATTACTGTTCTGTATTGTGCCTAAATGGATAAAATAATAACAGTTCTATGGAACAGTAGCTTAAACTGTCTCACACAAAGTCTGAACTATTTTCAATGCTTTCCAACAGGGCTTTATATAGTGCACTGCTGAGGTCAGCTTACTTCAGCAGCCACCTGGCAGTAGTATTGCAGTGCATCAGAAAATGACGCGACCAACTCTGGATGATGTGTGCATGATGGTTATTCTGCAATGCAATGCAATATTACATCATTCTCGGCTGATTTAGGATGTTGTTGCAGTCCTACTGGATAAATTTACATGGTGAAACATATAAAATGAATTATATGAAATATTTTCAAAATGAGAGCTAATAAAAAAATTTCAGGGTTATATTCATGTTCAGCACACCAAGATACTACAGATTAGGGCCTTTTTAAGTCAGTAATGATCTCACTGTTGACCAGTGTTATTTAATGCACTCAGAAGCTATTACTAAATCATAATTTTAAAAAATACTGTGATAACTGTATTTGTGACATCGTTTGTAATCATATGTACTTTGTCTTATACATTTAAAAACATTTCAAGGATAAGCTCAGAGGCTTCCCTGGACTACCACAGAGATCCATAGCAAAAAAGGATTTTTTTAAAAGGATTTATTTAAAATGAAGAAATAAATCACAAAAATATTCAAAATCTTTGAAGCTGACATATGTTCATTAAAATAGCATCGTATTTTTATTAATTGCCTATCACAGCACTATTTTTCCCTATATTTTTTATTGCAAGCTCTTTTACCCCCTTTTCCTAGTGTAGATATTTATGAAAATATATGGGCTATCCAATTTCTCTTAAAAAATCAAAAGTTCTGGCAATGCTGACCCCTCATCCTATTATTTATGCTAAATGACTTTGTAACATAACTTTATACAGAGTTTGATTCTTCTAAGTAGTGGGTGACTTTTCTGTAGACTAGCTTCTTTTTTTTTTTTAAAGATTTATTTATGCATACAAGCTGGGGTACAGGCCAGAGGCATGGGGTGGCAAGAGGTTCACCAGAGACAGAGTGGGGAGCAGAACAGGCAGATCAAGGGCAATACACTGCTGAGGGGAGCAGCGGGCGAGGCAGGAGAGGTCTGCCGCACCATGTGGGAATCTCCCCAGCCAGGCGTTGAACTCATGTCACCGCTGCCACAGCTCCATAGAGCAGTGCTCAACCGCTGCGCCACCAGGGAGGCTCTAGACTAGCTTCTGACAGCAGACATTTTATAACTCATTTCTCTTCTACCACTTACATATGGTGTTGGTCACTGGAAGTTTATAACATGATATTACCTCTTGTTTTTTTAAGAGTTTTTATTTTTATTTATTTATGCATACAACAAACAGGGTGTAGGCCAGAGGTGTGTGTTGGGGCGGGGCGGTGACAGGATTCCCTGGAGACAGAGTGGGGAGCAGAACAGGCAGATCTACTGAGATACACTGCTGAGGAGAGCAGCGGGCGAGACAGGAGAGGTCTGCTGCGCCATGTGTGTTAGCTCCCTGGCTGGGGATCAAACTCGTGCTGCAGTGGCTGCCCATAATTTGGTAGCACTGAGACTTTAACCCCTATGCCACCAGGGAAATCCCTTTATAACAAACAGGTAACTAAAATGTTTCTCTGAGTTTTTGAGCTGCTTTGGCAAATTAATCAGTGAGGAGTTGGAAAGCATGCGTTATGGGAACCTCTGAGTGATAGTCAGTTGGTCAGAAATGCAGGTCAAAGCCTAGATTTGCAATTGGTGTCTGATATGGGGAAGGGAGAGAGGGGCTCTCTTGTGGGACTGAGCCCTTAACCTTTGGGCTCTGCTGTATCTCTGGTATTGTGTCAGAATGGAGTTGAATTGTAGGATACCCACCTGTGTCAGAGAATTGCTTGGTGAGTGAGAAAAATCTACACGTATTTGGTGACGTCAGAACTCAACAGAGTACTGAGGGCCTCCCTGGTGGCGCAACAGATTAAGTCTCAGTACTATGAAGCTATTCAGAGCCACTGCAGCTTGAGTTTGATCCCCTGCTACGGAGCTTCCCACATCGCACAGCAGACCTCTCCTGACTCACCTGCTGCTCCCCTCAGCAGTGCACTTCAGTAGATCTGCCTGTTCTGCTCCCTGCTCTGTCTCTGGTGAATCCTCCCACACCTCTGGCCTACAGCCCAGTTCTTGTATGCATAAATAAATAAATCTTTTTTAAAAATAGAGTACTGAGAGTAGAGGAGACCCACAGGAGTTCTTTTTTTTTTTAAGAGATTCTAATTCACTTTTCAAGGAATTTGTATTTATTGTATTTTATAAAACTTTCCAGCCTGCAACAGATTGGAAACTTAAAAAAATTGCCCCTTTACCACAGGTAAAAACACCCTCAGCCCCCAAAGCTGAAACCCATCCCCAAACTAGGGATGCACTCCTTCTGTCCATAGCTTAGCAGTGAACCAAATCTAACCACTTTCTGTTTTCCAGCCTGGCTGGTTAAATCAGATAATAAATGACCCCTTTGCTACAATACTAAGGCTAACCTGGTCTTGATGAACAGATCTGCTTCTACAGATAAAGAAAATCTAGCCATCCACAGCCAGCCCTTTGTCCACACATCACAAAACCTGACCACCAGCCCAAATACAAATCAGAGCCCACAAGCACCTTCAGCAAGCTCTTTTTCCCTCTGTCCCCAGTCTGTTCTGCCCAGTGATCTTCTGCCAAATCCAAGTTCCTGTTCCCTAGCCCACTCGACAACCAATGGAATTCAACTCTTTTGTTCTGTCCAGCCTTGCTTCCCAAAATGTAATATGCGCTCCTCCTGCCAGGCGTTTGGGTACATAGATCCCAGTCTTGGGGTTCCTAACTGCTGCTAAACTGGTTTCATGTTAAAGTTCCTTCTTTTTTCAAACCCTGAGTGACGTATCTTTTGCATCTCTGCACATAGGGGAACAAGATCTTGAGTTCTTGGTAACATCTGGGTGACACTGGACTAGAGTCAGAACAATGCAAGGCAAGATTTTCTCTGATTGTTATTGAGCAGTGAGGTCCTCAACCCAAAGTGTGTAGATCAAATAGTGATACTAGGTATTTGAGAAGAGAAATCAACTTTATTGGTGAATTGGTTAGCAAGAAGGTAGGAGAGAAACTCAAATCTACTTCTCTAATTAAGAAAGAAAATGAGGTTATATAAGTTTGGGAGACCAGGGTTGAGAACAGGACTCAAATTTTATTGGCTAAAAAGCAGATTGGGGCAAAGAAATATGAAGTTGGCTGAAGTTCATTGGCTAGTGAGTCATAGAACAGTTCATACATGACAATGTTTGAAGAATTTTTTTTTTTTCCAAATAACTGGCATATTGAATTTTTGTTGGAGTGCCCCTGCCTCTGGGCAACCCCTCCTTCCTCTGTGTTCTCATTCTCCATCTGACCTTGGAGCTCAGCTCACAACCATTTGCTTACATTGGCTTAGGCTATGTCAGATAAGGGTCAGGTCTTGCTTTCTGTAAATACAAGCTTCAAAGAGAAAAGTTTACATAAGTTTTTTCCCCTAACTTTAGGATCTGAGACTAGTTTACCTTTTTAGCCTTTAGTTCATGATAGTTTAGGTTAGATTGGGCAGGGGTGGGGGAAGGGAAGAAAGCAAGCTAATTCAAAGCTGACTGTTAAGAAACCTGTGCTTTGCCAAAGGAGTGGCAATGTGGAAGGAATATGCGCAAACAAGGTAAGCAGGATTGAAAGTGGCACTTTAATGAAAGTACTATTGGCGTCAGACTCCTGCAGTGCTCCCAAAACATGCACTTTCTTCAGAATAAAATCTCAGCTCTATTAAATAAATGAAGAACAAATAATGGGGGTTGGGGGATGCAGTTTGAGACTTGCTTCATCTTACAACTTACACTAACCTCCTTCTATAACCAAGGTTTGGCTACTTTGAGATTTTTAAAGAAGTTATTTATACATGAAAGAAATATTTTAAAGAATTCTAAGAAAGGAAAGGAAACATTTCCAGACACTGTGGGGTAATGTCACTGGTAATAACTCCCACCTGGGGTGGGTGACAGGATTTGGGCTTTGTGCCTAAAAGTGTGCCATTACGTGATGACATTAACCTCTGGGTCTCAATGCCTTGCACAGCAATACACAGCCCACTCCAACAGTAAAGAACACACAGACACAGAAATGCAGGCTTACTCTCAAGGCAAAAAGACAATCAACAAAAACAAAAACAATTATTTTAACATAGAGCAAGCAGATTATCTTCTTGAGGACTGGTACTGTATAGCTCAGGTCTCCTGGTTCACCAGATCTGGGCTCACTGTCCACTGGTGTCTGCCAAGGAAATTCTTGAGCATTAGACCCATGTTCAGTGAAATAAATTATGATGCAAAAATGTATTACAGTTAGGGCTTCCCTGGTGGTGCAGGGGTTAAAGTCTCAGCACTCTCAAGCTGTCGCCAGCCACTGTGGCATGAGTTCAATCCCCAGCCAGGGAGCTAACCCACATGGCACAGCAGACCTCTCCTGTCTCGCCTTCTGCTCCCTTCAGCAGTGTATTTCAGTAGATCTGCCTGTTCTGCTCCCTGCTCTGTCTCTGAAGAGTCCTGTCTCACAAACACACACCCCCGCACGTCTGGCCTTCACCCCAGTTCTTGTATGCATAAATAAATAAAAATAAATCTTTTTAAAAAATTATATATATATATCATTGATATATAAATATATATAGATAGATAGATAGATATAGATATAGATAGATAGATAGATATAAAGATGGAAGAAATACACGGTCTCCTGACTTTCCCTAACCATAAAAGCCCGCCGTGCTTTTTCCACTGCTCTGGCCCCACGTTAACTGCAGACCCTCAGCGTGAAGCCACTTGCTGCTAACAAAGTGGCCTCCTCTTTACATTCAAGTCATGAAATAGAAAGTGAGGTACTGACATGTGCTGTAGTCATGCCTTAGAGCCCTGATACCACTCCTGGCCCTCTCGAGGACATAGAGCTTCGTGGCATCCGGATTACACTGAAGTTCATCCTCTAGAAGCATGTTCAGAGGCCCAACATGTAACTTCAAGAAAATACAGAAAACGTAAACTAAGAAAAGGAAAATACCTTATATACGTATTTGAAGAAAATTTCCAAGAATTCAAAAACATGTTTCCAAGTTGAAATAACCAACCATGTGTCTCACAGGAAATTTTAAAGTACACATGGGAATAGCTTTAAGACACTCAGTAAATCAGGAACAAAGAGAAGATCCTAATAGTTCCCAGAGGGGGGCCTCCCTTGTGGTGCATTGGGTTAATTCGCAGCACTATGAATCTATCCAGAGCCACTGCAGCACAGCACTATGAATCTATCCAGAGCCACTGCAGCACAAGTTCAATACCCAGCGAGGGAGCTTCCCACATGGTGCAGCAGACCTCTTCTGCCTTGCCCGCTGCTCCCTTCAGCAGTGTATTTCAGTCAATCTGCCTGTTTCGCTCCCCACTCTTTCTCTGGTGAATCTTTCTCTCTCTCTCTCTTACACACACACACACACACACACACACACACACACACACACACACACGCCATGCCTCTCACCTACACCCCAGCTTGTATGCATAAATAAATAAATCTTTAAAAAAAATAGCTTCCAGAAAGGAAAAAAGCAAGTCACTTGTATGCACATGCTCTGATCAGAATTCACAATTAGAACACTAGAAGCTGGACAACATTGGATTTTTGGAAAATCTCAAAAATTTCACAGATAATTATTCCTAATCTGGAAGTCCATACTCAGCCAAATTTTCGATCAAGTGTAAGAGGAGGAGAATATTTTATACAGGCAAAGCAGAAAAACTTCAACCTCCTATTACCAAACTTAACAAAATCAGGGTCACATGCCCAACACACAATCACAACCAGTATACTGAAAGTTGATGCTTGGCACAGAGATTAAGTAAGGAGGCTGGAGAAAAAAAGAGCCAAATTTGTCTCCCTGTTTACATAGGGGAAGGGTTTATATTGGTTTGGGGAGTGGAGTTGAAAACAAAGATGATACAAAAATTGCAAGCTGGTAGATTCTGAGGGTTTGTCTCCTGCTGAATAGTGGTGTAACTGGAATTTGGGTCCAGAACTGCAGCATAACCGAGTGCCCTTGGCTCTGAAACTGTCCATGTAGCCACGAGTTGGGCATCTTAGCTTCATTTTCCTTGACTATTTTTTGGACTGGGCAATGAGAAATCACCTCAAGGACAGTGACCTACACTTTGAAGCACAACTTGTCAATTTATGGAAAATCTATTTCTTCCTCTTTAAAATGAGTGGGGGTAATTTTTGCTCCATTGTTTCACTCTCCAAAGCTGCAGAATGCCTCGGTACTGTTCTTGTGAGGTAAGCAGGAACAGGAAAAGACCACCAGTTTCACTCCCAATAAGCTGTTAGAGCTGCTTCACCGAGATGGAAACAGGAAACACGATGGGTAGTGAAGGGCATTTCAGGCTTGGGGGAGAGACCCCCCACAAGGCCCCAGGGCGGCAGGTGTGGCACCTGCCACCTCCAGTCTGGACTGGAGCAGGAAGCCAGCAGCCTCTTCCAGGCAGCTCTCCAAGAAAATTAAAAGTGAGTCTAGGAGGTTCCTGGAGCACTTCAAGTTTTGAGAAGAAATTTACAATTTGTGATGTCATTTATAATAAGAAATTTGTATTTGGCCTCATTCCTGTTTCTGGCACAGAGCTCTTAAAACCCTTGGAATTTCCTTGGATGAAAGTGATAAAGAACCTTTTGTTAAGTTAATGACTTTTGGAAAACGACTGAGGACAGCGGCCAGTTGCCTAGAGAACCAGCCTGTCATTAGAGATCTCAAACTTTCAGTCCCACCTCTTCCTGGAAAGAGGAGCGGCTGTGGCATCTCTAGACCCAGGGCCTGTCATCCACTGCAAGCCCTTCTTCTAGAAGACAAAGAGAAAAGGCACCAGATTTCAAGACTGAGATCAACTCTGCATTTTCTATGCTGTGTGTTGGAAACAAAAGGAATATGAACACACAGATACAATCCCCATGATATGAGAAAGTGTTAGGCTCACCCATATTTTTTTCAAAGTAAGAAAGGCTTTATTTTTAAGACAAAACATATACACATTTAATGCAAGTGGGACAGTTCAGTGGATTTTATAAGAGGAAGCTGCACTTGGGTGCAGTGAAAAATGGAACCATCGAAAAGATGTCCCCTGCTTGTGGCAACACATTCTGGGCCTCCCTGGTGGCACAGGGGTTAAGTCTCAGTCTGTGAAGCCATCTGCAGACACTGCAGCATGAGTTCAATCCCTGGCCAGGGAGCTTCCCACATGGTGCAGAAGCCCCCTCCTGTCTCCCCACTGCTCCCCTCAGCAGTGTGTTTCAGTGGATCTGCCTGTCCTGCTCCCCACTCTGCCTCTGGGGATTCCTCTCACCCCCCCTACACCTCTGACCCACAGCTCAGCTCTTGCATGCATAAATAAATAAATCTTTAAAAAAAATAAAAAGTCATTCTGTGGTGCATCAAAGTGAGATGCATGACGAAAGTCAGAAGTTGTGACAAGCCAGACAAGGCAAAATGGCAGGTGGCTGGAAGCTTTTAGACCCTCTCTCCCACTGTAATGTGCTCTCATTCTGCTTTTGGAGGTTAACGGAATCAGCAGATCATCTCACAGAGAACTTTACCATCAAAGAAAACTTTCAAAAGTCTAAAATAGATCAAGGTTGTTGCTAAAGTTACACAGATCTGTCAGTGGCGGGCTGTGGGGGGGGATAGTTTGTGTTCTCCAAAAACAGGATCATGAAACAGCAGGTTCTGCATCTAGTTATGTGTGCTTGCGGTAGAAAAGACTGATCTTAATAAAGGCTGGTCTTTTCCACAATGCACAGGAGCTTTTCTCAGTGACTTCTCCACCTCCATCAGCTTCCTGAGCCATTCCTGCAGCCCCTCATCAGTGAGGTTCTCGCTTAGTTCTTTGGCCATGCATTTCAGAGTTTTGAACAGCATCTTCTTAGTGGCATCATCATCAAAGAGCTTGAAAACCTTCAGGATTTCTTCTTTTGTTTCTTTCTCAGACATTTTCTAAGTCATCACAGTCAAAAAGTCACTGAAATTCATTTTTCCTGTCCCTTCTTTATCACTTATGCTCTTGATTAATCTTCTTTTTTGGGTTCAAAGCCCAGTGCCCTCATTGTCATCTTAAGTTCCTTAAGACATAAGGTTCTAATTCCATCAGCATGAAAGAGATCAAAAGCTTCCTGGATCTCCTGTTTCTGCCCTTTAGTAAGCCCACACTTAGGACTCATCGTTTTTCACTGGCCAGCTGATGCCATGTTTTCCTTCTTAGAGTTAGGGGCCATCGCTATCCGACTCCACTCTCATCTATTGTTAAGTGGCATCTGGCTATTTGAGAGTTTCAATAAAGAACCAAAGACTTTAAAGCCTCAGTAAGTAAAAATTTAGAAAAGATGGGAAGGACCGATGCATTATGCCAGAGGTCATTCAATTTAAGGTCATCTCATTTGCCTGAGGGCTCTGTGGCCTTGGGGCTCTTGGCCAGCACCAGAGCCAGGACTCATGCCTTCCCCTCCAGGTTCGCTCCGCAGACTCAGGGTGCCAGGCCTCTATCAAACCAGTAAGTGTGTGACAGCAAGGAGGGTTTAGGAGCAACAGGGTTTCAGGACAGCAGCTAGGAATAGGCAACAGAAATGAGCTGACCATTTTCTTGAAATATTTTCTCAGGACCACACACAAGTCAGAGGATGTGAGCAGGCATCCTGTATTTTCACCTGCTTCACGGTGGAGACCTGTAGTCTAAGAATTTCTTATGGTAAAGAGACTCCTATGATGGCCTCCATTTATTTGAATTAGTGTCTGTTTTCTAGGTGAAGAGACTAAGGCTTGGAGAAGTGAAAGTGCTGCAGTTCTCACAGTCAGAACCCTTTAATTAGAACCCAGATTTGCAGCATCACCACTGCTCTGTACTCATTCCACACACTCTCTTCCAGAAATTGAAATAATAACTTTTTTTTAAGGGGCTTGCCACATTGATGCAATGGTACCATCCTTCATTTGCGTTGGCAAATCCAAAATGGAATTCCAAAAAAGAAAAATGAATGAATATGGAAAATCTACAGCACAAATCAGGTGCTGTGCGAAGAGAGAAAAAGCTGTCCTGATGTAAGTCCCATCGGTGAGTCCTAAGCCCAGCTGTACCTGCATATAGACGGGCGGACCTGGCTTGTAGCAGCAGCAGCAGCGGCAGCGTCATAAAGAGACTTAGGAGTTTTAGCGTAGGTTGGAGAACGGAGGACACTCAGTATAAGTTCCCTGTGTGAGGGGGCGTCCCTGGTCACACAAGCACTATGAAACACTATGAATCTATCCGCAGCCACTGCAGCATGAGTTCAATCCCCAGCCAGGGAGCTGACCCCCATGGCACAGCAGACCTCTCTCTCCTGCCTCGCCTGCTGCTCCCCTCACCAGTATATTTCAGTCAGTCTGCCTGTTTTGATCCCCACTCTGTCTCTGGTGAATCCTCTCACATACCACCCATCTCTGACCTACACCCCAGCTCTTATATGCATAAATAAATAAATATTAAAAAAAAACACCTTTCCTTAAAAAAAAAAAGTTCCCGTGTGATAGTACCAAAACATTTCAGCAGCACAAAAACATTAACACAGCACGTGGGAAATGAGGCTGAGGTACACCTGGGGAAGTGCAGGATAGGCAGGGGGTGCGGTGGCCAGAGGACTGTTAGTTGAGTGCCCTGGGCACTGGGAGGGAGCACTCATGACATTTAAGACTCTTTTCTGCCCTGGTGCTTGATGTTTTGTTCTAACCATCAGGAACTGCGTTCCCCATTCAGTTATCTAATGAACTTATTTCTGCCCATCATTCCTGTTACTGTGATTTCCAAAATTCTAAACATTCTGGTTCATTTGGATGTGCTTGGGGTTCAGGTTTAAAAATTGAATTCATCTAATAAATAGTTAATAAACCTATTCTGAATAAAAGAAATAAAACCTAAGATAAGAGAAAGTATTCACATGGTTCACACATTGCAGATGGTAGCCAGTGGAAAAAAAAGTCCCCTTTCTGGAGAGTCTTCCAGTTTCCCCTCCAGAGATTTTCTATCTCTGCCCTTCTACAGACATACATTCTATCTTTATACTAGCAAATAAGTCCTTTTAAAACAAAGTACACTATCCTGCTTTTTCATATAAAAATATATTTTGGTGATTATCTCATAGCAGTACATGGAGTTCTTTGTTCTTATGATGGCACAATTTTTCATACAGAATATCTCAACCTATGCAGTACCTGTTGTGGACTGAATGTTTGTGCTTCCCCCAAACTCATATGTTGAAATCCTAACTCCCAATGTGAGTGTTAGGTGGGGCCGTAGGGAGGTGATTAGTGCCCCTGTCAGAAGAGACACCAGAGAGTTCTCTTGCTTCTTCCACCATCTATGAGCCAGAAGTTGACTCTCACCAGAATCCAATCATACTGACTTTTTGATCTTAGATTTCCAGCTTCAGGATCTGTAGGAAATGATTATCTGGTGACTATTTCAGACACCAGTCCTTGTATTTTGTTATAGCAGTCTGAACAGATCATACATCATTCATTCAGACAGCCCTCCATTGTTGGACACTTAACTCTGAGCTTTTGCTATCCTAAGCAACACTTACAGAGTAACTTTTTTTAAAATTTATTTTTATTTACTGGGGCCTCCCTGGTGGCGCAGGGGTTAAAGACAGTGCTATCAAGCTATCAGCAGCCACTGCAACATGAATTCGATCCCCAGCCAGGGAGCTGACCCACATGGCTCAGCAGACCTGTCCTGTCTCACCCACTGCTCAGCTGTGTATTTCAGTAGATCCTCCTGTTCTGCTCCCCACTCTCTCCCCACTTTCTCTGGTGAACCCTCTCACCCCCCGTACCTTGGGCCTACACCCCAGTTCTTATATGAATAAATAAATCTTTAAAAAAATAAAAAAATATTTTTATTTATTTATGCATACATACAAGACCTGGAGTGTAGGCCCGAGGTGTAGGGTGTGGGGGGGAAGTGTCACCAGAGACAGAGTGGGGAGCAAAACAGGCAGATCTACTGAAATACACTGCTGAGGGGAGCAGCGGGAGAGCCTGGAGAGAGCTGCCTCATGTGGGTCAGCTCCCTGGCCAGGGATTGAAATGGTGCTGCAGTGGCTGATGACAGCTTGATAGCATTGAGACTTTAGCTCCTGCACCACCAGGGAGGCCCAAGAGTAACTTTCTAGAGTAACTTTCTGTATACATCAGTTCATCTGCAGTGATCATATATGTAGAATATATTCCCAGGTCACCTGCCCCCTTCACCCACGATGTCTGGAGAGCTTGTTGCCCTGCACCCTCCACAGCAGAGGGGCAACAACCTGCTTTCTCTTTGCCTATTTGATAGTTCAGAAATGGTAGGGGTGCAATTTTGATTCCTATATTTTAAATGAGGCAGAGTATGTTCTCACATGTTTGTAGTTAATTTTCTGTGGTCTTTATACCCTTTGCCCATTTTTAAAAGTATCACTGTTTTTTTCTGGTTGATTTGTAGCACTGGGATACAAGTTTTTCATTAATTTTCCATGTTCCACAATGATCTGGGCCTGCTGAGCAAAGGAAATATTTAAATAACAAACATCTTAGAAGCTACTCATAGGGTTTGTTCCTTTGAAGAGATTTAGAAATGTACCTCCTCAGAGACATCTGAGGGTAATAAACTAGAGATGCCTTCCTCTTTTCTCCCCTAGAGGCAGTTTGTTTACATTCCCAGTAATTGAGGGATGTCCCTATGGAGAGAGGATTGGCAGATGTTGGACTCCTACTAATTTCAGGGTTCTTTCCCAAGGGTGCACCTCACTGCATCTGGTCCTCATCGCGTTACCAGGAGTGGGTTGGGGGTGGGAACAATGCAAGATGCTGCTCTGGCTGCTGTTTTTGCTGAGTCATCAACTAGATCTGTGACCCAGAGGTCTTTTTTCATAAAAGGAGCATGAAACTATGGCAGGCTAACTTGTTATGCTTGCAAAGGGTAAAGTCTCTCTAGAGTTTCTGACAACGTAGAAACTACTGTCAGTCATGTGGTACACCAAGAATTCCATTTATATTTTTAAAAATCATACCAGGTAATTCTTAAGAATGGCTATAGATTAAAGAAAGGGTTTTATACTCCTCCAGATTCAACAAAATGCCACAAGTCCCACTGAGGAGACAAACATTGGACACAGCTTAGGATAAAATTCTATCATACAAGAGGAAATGCGAAAAGCTTTATTAACTTTATAGTCACTAGGAAGGCTAAGCGTGTATAGATATTAAGTGCTTTGAAAAAATAATCATTTTACAATTAAGGTTGAAAGAAGCATTTTGCATTAGTTTGAGAGTAAGTACCTTAACTTTTCATTCATGAGGTACTACCAGAACTGATGGTTTAGATACTTTTCAAACCCATTCTTGTCTGATTATTTGAAATGAATAGGAGCAATTCAAAATGGGAGGAAATGTGTGCAAAGCTTCTCGAGGATTGACGAAAGCTCATTTATTCCATCAGCAAATCCACAGTGAATGCCAATGGCGAAAACTGGAAGATTGGCAGTCTCATCCTTTCAGTAAAGATAGTGACACAAAAACAAAGAATTCATTGATTTCAGTAAAACAGAAGAGGGGTCACCACACTCCAGTCTGAGGGTCAGTGGATGGTTGGAGGCATTGGTCATCTTTTCCAAGATAAAATGAAAGGAGCCATCTTTGAAGGACTGGCAGAAGTGAAGAGCCTTCCAGGGGGAGAACTTGTGTAAAGTCCTGCTCGTTCACCCTGCAGTCGTGTGGATAGGAAGAGGTGTGTAGACTTGAACAGGTAGGCAAGCGGCCCACGAAGGATTTTGTACAGAATTTCATTATTTGCAGTATATTAAAGGAAATGGTGTTGTTTCCTTAAAAATTAGCTTTCTATTTGCAACTTCGCAAGTTTTGTACCTAGGTACAAAGTAAAAAAGATTACCTGCACAGTGCCTAGTTGGCAATCCGGATATTTCTTAATAAATAACCTTATTGAGACAATCATTTCACCAAATGGGGCATACCGGGATTTTGTCTCAGAGGCCTTAGCTACAACTAAGGGAAAAAAAATGTCTGGGGTAGCAAAGTCTGGTAGAGTGTACTCAAGCCCTTCTGTTCCTCTTGTAAAGTCTGTAGCTTGGTTGAGCATTTCTCCCTTGGTAGAGCAAAATGTTAAAATGCATATATTCAAAGCTTCCATTTGTACTTTTAGGGTACGAGTGAATTCAATTATACACTAACTGCCTATTTCCTGCATAACAGCAAAATTTACTGCCCAGCAACTCACCTCTGCTTCTCTTGACAGTCTTATCTTTGCTTACCTGCCTCCAGTTAGCAACCTCTGGCAGAAGAAACACCTCTCGGACACCCAGGCTTACATTTGGGATCGGCTCCAGCAGGAGCCAGGGGGAGCCGGCCATCTGTTGGGCTCCAGTGCAAAATTAAACCAAGCATGCAGCCTAAGTGGGGGGCAGGTCCAGGCTGCTGGCCCATGAGGCTTAGCCCTGCGTGCACAGCAAAACAGGAAGGAATTGAGGGGAGTGGTGAGTTTTGTATTGATAGAGGCCATGTAAATATGTACAGGTGATGCAGGGTGGGGGACAGAACTGGATTTCAGATACAGGCAGCCTAAGGGACTAGAAAAGCAAATTCAGCAAAATGATCACTGGATAGTCGAAGAAGCTAAGCAGTAAATGGAAGTTTTTGGAAGTTTCGCAGACCCGCATCTTATGAACCATAGGGTTTAGTAACTGCCTTAGAAAAACAAGCTTCCATGGATGCTAAAGTCTCTACTATTCTCAATCACACCAGGTCCTCCTCCTCCCTTGTCTGTGCAGAGCAGAACAGGTTGCACATTATTTAACCAATTTTCAAGCTTAGTCACTTGCTTTTAAAAGCCAGCAGTTGGTATTTCCTGTCCTACTGACATTATGGCCACCACCAAGAGTCCTGACAACCAGCCTGTGTTCCATGTGACAAAAGTCAACAGTTTGCATTCCCCTCGTTAATATAGTGGGGGAGGCTTAGGAAAGTGGTGGAGACAAACAGTGCTTATCACACCAAGAGTTTACTTAGCTTTCAGCATTATGCCTGCCATCTCTTGATATACATCCTATGGCAGTGAGGTAGTCAAAAGACTACTCTAATTTTCTGTGCAGTGATTCCCCTTCTTTCACTTGCCAGTCCCCCGCCCCCACACACACCCAGGTGAATACTAGTTTGGTATTTGATTTACATGACAAATTGGCAGTTGAGGGAGACTTCCAAACTAATGTGCTGAGGAAAAGGAAGTTACATGTACAGTGTAGCTGTTTTGAATCTATATTCATAAAATATCCACTTTCTCTGCCAGATACCTACCAACTGCTTAGGAAATGATTGTGCACTGGCTGGAAAATGCGTATAACCCTGTGCTCTAGATGAGGCCACATGCAAGCTGCATTTAATAAACTAGGACTTACCTGTCTTGACACATGAAGTAACCTCACCAATACATAACTAGTGTCAAATGTTAGAAACTGAGGTCAATAGTGCCATAGTACTGTACCGAAAATATGTACTCCTGCCTGCCAATCCTGTGTCCTCTCCCAGAGGTGCCCTAAGTGAGCCACCTGATGTCTGAATAATTCTCCAGCTGTAAAAATTGAGGCTCCATACATGCAAGTCTTCTCTGTTCTCCCCCCTCTGCCCTGAGGTCAGAAAGGAGCACTATACATATAAACAAATGGAGATTTTAACAGTCTTGGGGGGCAGGGGTGAAGCCAGCAACTGAGGAAGATGTCATTACTTTGGAAAAAAACTTTCGGTAAGCTTATAATGGACTTTTTCTCACTGAATTGTATGGGCTGCTAAAATCACATCTAAATGTTCTCATGGCCCAGCATGTGGAGGAATCTTCAGTGATTATCTCGACTGTTATTTGAAATCAATATAAGCACAAACTCTTATCTACAGGCTTTCAAAAAATAAACTGGAGTGTTCCAGTAGTTAAATGTGCCCACAGTAGTGAGCAAGCAGCTCTGGACTGCAGCAGGCTTGGTGGCCATTGCTGCAGTAAGGGGTGGGCTTGGAGGAACCCAGTGGGATAAATAGAAAATAGCCAATAATAGGACTTAACTGCAAACTCCAAGAATCTAGCTTCTTGATACTGCTGTCACAGCAGCTAATTTGAATTCAGTGGCATATGTACAGTACCTTTTTCTGCAGCTATATGTTAAATGCTTTAGTCAAGGGCTCCAGAATGAAACCCTAAATGTCACCAAAGGAACTAAGTATTCAGAGCAGCTCACACTTTTATGCAGCATCAAAAAGAAAACCTTACCAACCCAGTGATTTCAAATATGGTCTGTAGCCCCAGAGGATCATAAATTCACCCCAAACCAAGCCAGGCCCTCAGGTCTTACGGGCAGTCTCTGGAAACATATCAGTCACCACAAAGCTGGAACTATTTTCCAAGAATAAGTTTATGGCCCTCCAGGGGGCTGTTAGTTGCCCTTTTACCATAGAATTAAGAGTTGTGTAGCAACCTATTAATGTGAAGATGAGACATCTATTATTAATTCAAATCCTCCTGGTTTCAATTCCATTTTACTGAGTATTCTGGCAGCCAGCCAAGGAGGCTGAGCTTCATGAATAGGCCCCATGCTCAGAACTTTAGGAAACTTTGTTATCTGGGTTTTTCAAAGTTGGTGGTTTTGCTGCTCTTCTAGCAACTTCACCAGTTGTCAATACCAGTTTAGTTTACAACTGCTGACTAACCCCACCGTTCAGATGATGTAATTTGCATCAATGCGACATTAGCGACTTAACTAGGTTTTAAGAAAAATGTCTTTAAAATATCTAATGATTCAAATGAGTCACTCGTGCACCTATGGAAGCAGACGCACGTGATAAAAACGTGCTTGTATTTTATTTCATGGGCAACTTACTGCCTGTGAACTTCAGACCTGTGCCCACTTTAATCACTCTCTTCCCTACTCCTCAGTTGTCGTTTACCATTTGTAGTCTTTTTCTTAAGTCCTCATCCTGACCAGTCTGCAACAGTAAGCCTGTTTCCTTCCGAAAACACTTGATCCACTTAAATGTGAGGCCACTGCCCTTACTTTTACTCACCATGCTGACCCATCTGTGGGAGGGGAGAGTACCCTATGTGATCCTACCGTTTCCCCTTCATGTTTTGCTTCCTAGAATTTCTCCAGCTGAGTTCTCTCCACTTTCCCCAGCAAAGACACACCTAGCCAATTCATTTTAATCAACAGAAATCTCAGCAGCTCTAGTCCCTAGATTGCCCGCCTTTATCCATGTAGGTGCCTTTTTCTTTATCCTTTTCCTAATAAACCTGTCCTCTTTGGGGCCTCCCTGGTGGCCTAGGGGTTAAGTCTCAGCACTATCACTGCAAAGGCGAGTTCAATCCCAGGCCAGGGAGCTAACCCACATATGACATAGCAGACCTCTCCTGTTCCCAGTTCCCCTCAGCAGTGTATTTCAGTAGATCTGCCTATTCTGCTCCCCAGTCTCAGGTGAAACCTCTTGCCCCCTGGTCTACACTCCAGTTGTACACACAAAGAAAAAGCCAACCTATCCTCTTAAAAAAAATGGAAACCTTATCAGTTTAACCTATCCAAAACCAAACTCTCAAGTTTTGCATCCTGTCTTCCCCAACTCAATGTTGGGGTACTTGGGGGAAAATGCTTGGCCATCACACATCCTACATCAGCAAATCCTGTTAATTTCCAACCAGTTCAAATACCAACCTAGACTATTATTTCACCTAAAAATAGCTTTTACCATTAACCCATAGCTAAGATCCTGTTGTCAGACCATGTCACCTTTCTGCTCAAAGCTCTCCTGTGGCTTCCCTCTACAGCCTGGCGTCCTGACACTCACCTTTCCCTTGGCATTATGGGTCTACATCAAGCACACCACTTAAGACTGAACTTTCTCCAGAAGGCTCTGCCTGACAGTACAGACAGCATAGCATACCTTGCCTTCGGGTTCCTATTCAAACCCATAGGACTATAAAGGTCCTTCATTTGTTCCCAATATGTAACAGAATCTAGGGACCAGAGAGCAGAAACATGCCTGTTCCAAACCTAACATAAGCCAAAACTGCATAGGCCTCCTGATGGGTGCTTTCCTACCCGTCTTAAACTGACCCTTAACTGGGAGTAACCTGAAAGGTCCAAAATTAGCATTTTAGGTTAACTACCTGGACTTTTCACTTCCCACAAAAAAACATTTTTACTGCCATTCCTTCTCTTCCAAAACTTTTCATGGCTGGCTCAGTAAACCCCATTTCAGCTTAAATGTCACCTCTCAGTCTCTTCCACAATCAGGTCGTTTCACCTACCTCATTGTCTAATGTCTAGAAACTCCCTGATAGTATTTTCAGCTGGTGTTTCTCCTAAGTGGCCTCCTAGATCACTGGCACTTTTTCTACACTTTAATGGCAAAATTCAGAAACTCAAAATTGCTATCAGTGTGACTATTTCCAGCATTTGGTTTTGCTTCTACCAGTCACCAGGGGGCACTACCAACCTTATTAGCCTGTGGTGCTTCACACTGACTTTGAAGCACTAGGACACTGCAGACTGCCAAGTCACTTAGGTCACATGGCACAGAACCTGATGAACCCCTGCCTTGCTTGTAGCTTTAACTTAAAATGCAATCAATCAGAAGGCAAGGACATGGGGAAATAATTTTCTAACACCTGTTGTAAATTCAAATATTGGGTTCTTTGGAGCAAAACAGGTCCTTTACTTTTTACAAGGTTGATTTGCAAAAGTCCTGTGTTTTTTGCTTGTACTCCTTCATTCAATCTTGCCCGCCAAAATGAGACAGACAGAAAGCGCGAGGACATTTTTTTCTTGCATCTCAAGTGGGAACCTTGGCAGCAGACAGTAACTGCTCCAGGTCTGTCAAACAGATGCATTTTCAGTTTCTCATTCTGATGCACAAAACCATCTCAGATATAACACAAGAGTTGCTTTTTCCTCTGCCATCAGCTACCCCATTCATCTCTATCTTCTAGTGCAGGTCAGCCAGCATTTTTCCCACAAAGAAACAAATTATTTTAGGAGCTGTAGGCCCTCAAGTCTGTCACATCTCTGCTTTTGCAGTGTCAGAACTAGTCAATCAATAAATTAGCATGGCAGTGTTCAAAAAAACTGACACAAATTAAAATTTCACAATTTTCATTATCCCATAAACTTGATTTCCCCGACCATGTAATATGTAAAAACCACCTTCAAGTTTTACAAAATCAGGTGGCAGAACAGGCCAGTTAACTCTTTCCAGAGTTTAGCATAAGCATTCCAAATGTCCAGATTTCTCTAGAACTTAGTTCTACTTGATTTATGATAAATAAGCTCAGACAATACTTTGCTTCCAACTGCTTTAGTCTTTTTATTCTTTAGGTAATCTCTTCCAGAATTAACTACTTCCATTTGTAGGTGATGAAATGTTTAAGAAATCCACTTCAAATGTTGGCACTGTTATGAGCATAGTCTTTCCCTTTACTTCAACTCAGAATTAACTCTTTAGATTCTTGTTTTTTATATTCCAGTCCCAGTAGTCTGTAGAAGTTATCTGAAGACAGTCTTATTGCTTTCTAGTAGTAGTCTACAACCAGGCTCTAGCTTCTCCAGGAACACTTATTACCAAATGGATTTAACTAGGTAGGAAACTAAGAGGCCTTCTCTCAATTGAGTTTAAATGTATTTTATTTTTAGACAACCTACAAGACATGTTTTTCTTAAAAACAATGCCTCCACTCCAAATAATCAAGGTCAAAATAAATGAAGAGCTCAAGATGACATCAGTCCCATTTGTCTGTCCTGGTGTTGTATGAATGAAAAGCAGCAGCCAGTTATGATGACAGGTGATAGATCCAAGTAATTGCCAAATTTGTTACTGTAAAAACAAGGAAGACTGCATTAATACTTTTTAAATAGGGAAATACTTAACATTTCTAAGCTATAGGTGTATTCCCCTATTCAATCTGGGCCGCCACAAAGACAGACAGAAAGCGCAGGGAATTTTTTTCTTTCGCATCCTAGTGCAAACCAAAAGAACAACAGAAAATTGTTCAAGGTCTATCAGTGGATGCATAAACACCCTTACACCAAATCAGAGGCAGCCCATTTTCCAGAAAACAGGTTCCCTCTGTATGAAGTCCCACTCATACTTTTTCAACAAAAACCTCACAGATATTGAGTAATCCCTCTGGCAGCTCATCTGCACTATACTGACATGCTTCTGCCTGCAATCTCAGTCTAAGTTTACCTTACTCCTAATTTACATGGAGGCCTCTGAAAACTACGATAACAAGCTAGACAGTCAAGTTCAGCCTTTACTTCTGTATTGCCTCCAGCAGTTCTTTTCTTAGCATTCAATTTCATTGATAAAATTCACACATCAATTTACCAGTCAACTCTAACTATTTACTAAAAGCCAGTAACATTTAAAAGACTTTCAATAATCATACAACAAGTTTAGGTAAACTAAATGGTTTTGACTTGTATGTGGCAAAATGTAGAAGGGCTATTGATTTCAAGAGGCCAATTTTGAAGTAAGATGAATACAGGATGTTGTTTGATCATGTTATCAGCACCAAAGATACCCTTTATAAAAGAACATTTATAACTGATTTTCCATCAATGTGATTCTAACTCTTCCTGTGTCATCACAACCTTTTACATTGTGAAATACAACCTTTAGACACCCCCAAAGAAAAGTAAGACCAGGAACCCTGGACACACATTTTACAAAGGAATGCTATAAAAGGGGGAAAAAAAATAGAAAGGACTGGTACATCCCACACCAGTGGGATGAAGCAAGAATTACAACTAAGGTAACTATATTCTCACATTACTGATCTCACCATCCCACTTCTTAATACTTACACATTTTTCCATTTCTAAACCATCCTTAAAGAAAATCATATATGGTGTCACACCATCCTCACGGTAGTCCAGCAGAGCAACCATACCATCTGGATTCATGTTTTCACCAATAAAGAACTTAGAAAGCAAACAATACCCAGAATTAGAATATTAATTATGAGTAAATGTGTATCAAAACTACTAAGCCACAGAATAAATGTGTAAGAATGATTCGGACCACAATTTAATGAAAAATTCAGCCAGCAATTAAAAATTCTGCTAGGAGAAAAATGCTCAATCAGTTCACAACTATTAACAAAATATAGAGCAACTCCAGCATTTTAGGTTTCCTGGAAACTTATTCTCTCAACCCTACAGATTCCAAATTGCACATGCCTGTTTACAGTCAAACACAGTGAATATGAGACTGCCAATAAAAGCCCATCTTACAAAGAAGAGAATGTGTAAAAACTGGATGGTGATGGGATTTTAGGTTTTGTTTTATTAAGTTTAGAGATAATGGGTGGGGAGACCCATTGAAATTTCTTCAAAATTAGAACTCTGTTCTACCCTAGAGAGCAACACTCCACAGGCTAGAAGTGTAAAGAGAAGAAAGATGAGAAGACCAATCATTTAGATTAACAAGCCAGTAAAGATGAGATTCTAGAATCTTAGTTGAGATCTGAAACATACTTGGAAACAGATAAAGTTTATTTTCTACCACCTGAACTACTGGTGTTGAATGTATGAAGTATTTAAGCTGCTCAAAGGTCCAGGAAAAACACAAATACAAAGATTAATTTTTTTGTTCTAGCAGTTAAAATTGTACTTTCTAGCAGTTAACATTTGGATCCTTTTGATCCAAATATTGAATGTATTTACCTGGTAGTTTTTGAAATTAGCAAGGATGTGCTTGATTTGTTCTGCAGCTCCCGTCATAAAAGGTTTTACTCTTTCTGGTCTCTGTTCTTCAAGTTTGTCTTTAATTCTAAAACATATTTTAATAGGTTAAAATACTGAATTCAGAATAAAATTTTGTCATTTAAGTAAAATAAGAAAATCCTACAAAAAAAGGTGCCACTGGGCAAAACAGTAAGTTCATGGGATGGCTATTTCATGACTATTGACACTTTATTAACTTATTTCCAATATACTATTCTAAAGTTAAAGCCAGGGTGCATGCTCCAGTTCACATCAATTTACAGAAAAGCAACCATACCACCCTGGTGAGCACGATGAACATGCAGAGCATTTTCTCAAGTATGGCTGAATCTAAAGCACCTCAAAGTTAACCATCCCTAAAGCCTACAAGATTCTAGGAATGGCCTGGGTATGCCAATGTTACTTACGATTTCATATAAACTTTGATGTACTTCTTGTAGGATTCTTTTGTGAAGCTGGTTTCCTGCAAGTGATGGTTCATGACAATATCGACACCAGTGACTACTGTGCTTTCGGTACCTTCGCCCTCGGGGCCTTCGGCGGAGGCATTTCCACCAATGAGCGAGTCATCAATGTTACCCTCTGTCCTACTGACCATCTGCATTAAGAATAAGTAGTTTAATTACAAAAGACGTCGTTGACCTCAGCATACAGGCATCCAAAAAAAAAACCTTTCAAACCATCTATTACTTTCCCACCAAACATTCTTGATTCCTGTTTAAGATGTAGGGCCCACTTAACATTCTCTTAACAGTTCTTTGTTGACAGGAACGAAAAGGGGGCGTCATTAACTAGAGGGGCAAGTTTTGCGGTAACTTCGGTTGCTACGGGTTGACAAGGTCGTTGTTAGGTCTGGAGACAGTGAAGCCCGCAACAGCCCGTCCCAGAGGAGGATGGGCCGAGGCGGCGGACCTATTTCCAGGCTCAGCTCCGCCTCCACTTTTCTAGAAAAACCCAAGCCCGGAAAGAGCGTCTCCTCCGCCAGGAGGCAGCGGAGAAGATTGCACAACCTCCGGCTGGGGAGCGGCGGCGGAAACTCGAGGTTGCCGGGTCTCGCCTCCCCCGCGCCGCGGTCCGACCGACTCACCTTCCCCTCCACCTCCAGGCACAGCCCGTCCGCGATCTCCCGGATCTTGTAGATGTCGGAGAACATCTCATCATCTGCTCGGGGACACAGGCCCGCCCGTCACCGAGCGCCCGGAGGCCCGAGGCCGGCGCCATTTCCCGCGCCGGGTGGCCGCATGCGACCTCAGCCCCTCCCCAGGCGCTCGAGACGCCGGCGCGTGCCCCCGTCACCGACCCCTCCTCGCTCCCGGCAAGGCCGCCGGAGTCCTCAAGGCCCACGACCCTGGCAGCCTGTCTTCGCGCTCCCCCCACCCCAGCAACCCCGTCCTCCGCGCGGGGCAGTAGGGCTAATGCAATCGCGACTCACGGCTGATGAGGTCCCGGTAGATAATCATGATGGCGACTCGGGGGAGACGACGGCGGCGGCGCTAGCTTGGCAAGAGCCCGGAGCTCGGAGCGAGCGCGGTGCAGCCGGAGCGGCGCTCGGGGGGAGGGGGGAGCGGGCGGAAAAGGCCGACTCAGCCGCTCCCCAACCTCATATAGAGGGCACGTCCCCCTACGTCATCGCCCGCTGAGCCTCCGGAAGCGCCGCAAGCGGTGACGTGGCACGCAGAGCCACGCGGGGGGGCGGGGCTCCGGCATGGGTCCGGGCCGGGAGGCGAGGTGAGGCGAGCATCCGGGGACTTGTCCCGGCATACAATGCCCTGTTGCGCGGGGCGCGCTAGGCTAGGGTGGGGTGTCGTGCTTGGGAGGAGTAAGGGGCTGCAGGGTCCTAGGCGGTAGAGAACGGGAGAAGCGGGCCCTGGGGCTGTGTCCCTCCCCACCCTGCGGGACCGGTGTGGGTGGGGCTTAGATGAAATCACCAGCTTCCTCCCCGAGGCTGGCCCTGCTCCAACTCCCACCTCTTTAAAGCAGCAAAAAATGTCAGTAGAAGTAGGGAATGTTGGCTTTGCCGAGGGTCGGTCGGGCCCTTGAGATCTGGGAAGAACGCGAGGGCTGCAGGCTGGACTTCACCGGGCCTCTGTGATCCTCGAGAGCTTTGGAGAACTTTTCAGCTTTTGTTGCCGCAGCGGCTTCCCCAGCTGGAGTTTTTGGATGCCTCTGTGGGACTGAACTGAGACCCGGTAGTGGGATTTCCGGTCGTCCCCGCCTGTCTCTCGGGATATACGTGGGGTCACGGGGTCTGTGTGAAGGGATTTGTGGAAGAAGGAAGGTGTCCCGAGAGCTTCTACTTTCCCATTTCCCGGTTTCATCCCATTTTTGAAAAACTTCGGATTCCGCAGATGGACAGCTAAAAAGCTCGTCCCCTTTGTTTTTGCATTTAGTCTTGAATTATGCCCTTTGTTTGAAAAATAACGGATATGTTGTCATTTTAAGATGAAGTTGACGTTATATCTTGTTCTAGAGGGTTAAACATAAAAATAGGGGGTTTCCCACCTGCCCAAGTGTTATTTAAAGTTCAGGCTTAGTTAGTAAGGTACTAAAATTCCTACATTACCCCTTCTCGGCAGATCTTTGGTTTAAGGCAAAGATGTATACCAGTATGAGACTTGAGGGCTTGTTCCATTCTACATATATTTTTGTATGCTGCTGTCTCTCTAGCACTGGGTTTTAGAGGTCCCGATTGTGACTATATTAAATGCAGTCATGCCCTCAAATTTTAGTTCCCCTAAGTCAGAATCAGTAAATTATTAGATGGGGTCTGAGGCTGTACTGGGCACCTCAGAAGACACTGGATAACAGGAAGAAAAGTAAAAATGGAATGAAGA
Source organism: Scalopus aquaticus (assembly GCA_004024925.1). NCBI lineage: Eukaryota > Metazoa > Chordata > Mammalia > Eulipotyphla > Talpidae > Scalopus > Scalopus aquaticus. Next base: position 63,542 of record PVIJ01009652.1, read on the forward strand.
GATTTGAAAACAAATGAACATCTTTCTGGCAGATGTTCTATAAAGGATCTCGCAAATCTTACATTTGGGATTTGTGCAGGGAACAGATTATCCCAGGCATATCACAATTTAATTATTTTTTTGGCTTTAACATTTTCAAATCATTGAGAAGCATTCCTTTTTACTCATTCAATGCGCTCAAACATTGCTACCTCTACTCCTTTGCAGTTTTATGTTCAACTAAAAACATTTTTTCAAGTTTTATTGAGACCGCCACAGTTAAGATGAGTACTGAGTTATAGTCAAAACAGTCTAGGTAGAAATATTGGCTTTATGTTTCTAGTCCTGTGACCTTAGAAAAGTCAGCTTTCTTAAGTCTAAATATAAGTGGGGTGTCTGTGAGTTAAAAGGAGCTAAATAACAACAACAACAAATTGCCACTCATGTTCAATCAGTAGGTTATCAATAAATACTGGTTGAGTTTGAGTAATTCTTCCCCAGATTTATCACATCTTTTTACTCAAACTATTAACTCTCTAATTATGTTATTTGATAGTATTGGGGGGATTTAGTTGATAAATGTTGTACTAAAGACTTTTCTATTTACCACACTAATTAGCAGATCACTGAACTCAACTTGTGTACTTAGGAGATTTCTATCTCAGGTTCATATTTGATAGCTCATGGTGAATAAATGATCAGCTAGCCTAAAAAATATTATCATAGGAAAGTGATTTGAATTTCAGCATATTTTGTAAACTCTACCCTTTGGTCTTGAAAATCTGTGCAACACCTACTTAAAGCATCAGTAATACAAATTGTTGAAAGTTAGTTGCTATTGATAAATCATGAGCCACTAACAAAATTGCAAAGATTTGGCTTTTATCTAAGCTGATTGGCTTTTCTTTGGCATCATTTTGACTTTTTTTGAAAGATTGATTTATTTATGCATACAAGAGCAGGGGTGTAGGCCAGAGGTGGGGGTGTAGGGGATGAGAGGATTCACCAGAGACAGAGTGGAAGCAGAACAGGCGGCTCTATTGAAATAAAATGCTGAGAGGTGCAGTGGGGTGGGGGGCACAGGAGAGGTCTGCTGTGCCATGTGGGGTAGCTCCCTGGCCAGGATTGAACTCACGTTGCAGTGGATGGGAATAGTTTCATAGTGCTGAGACTTAACCCCTTGAGCCACCAGGGAAGCCCACTGCCCAATTTTTGATTGAGTTGTTTGCATTATTTTTGTTGAGTTGTATGAACTCTTTGCTGGTCTTCAATATCAGTCTCTTATCCGATGTATGGTGTGCAAATATTTTCTCCCAAGTTGTTAGGGTCTCTTCATTTTGGTTACTGTCTCTTGCTCTACAGAAGCTTTTTAGTTCTGTGTAGTCCCAGCTGTATATCTTCTCCTTTGTTTGCTTCTGGAAATGAAATTGCCTTTTTTTTCCCCCTCACAAATACATTTCCAATGCCTGGGAGAAGGCTAGTCAAAAATTATTGAATGAATGAACTTTAGACCAAGACTAATAGAGGTCATTAAGATACGTTTGGCTCCAGATTCCAACCCAGAAACCCTATGAGGTACTTGTGCTTGTGTGATCAGATTTTTTAATTCCTTTATGCCTGCAACTTAGGTTTTTTTTTTTTTTTTTTAGGTTATTTTTTTTTTATTGTTATTTATGTCTTTTACATTTTGTATTCCCCTTGGGCAGCCCACCACCAATTCACCCGTGATCCATCTCCACGGTCCCCTGTATTCTCCTCTCCTCCATCCTGTGCCCTTATCCTCCCCTCCCCCCTCCCCCACCGCTGAGTGTCTCTCTCCCACCCGGCCTCCCTGTAGTCCTGTTATAAGTGAAACCATTCGATATTTTTCTTTTTCTTTCTGGCTTATTTCACTGAGTATGATTCCCTCCAATTCCATCCATGTTGCGGCAAATTGCATGTGTTT